>JADBJO010024011.1:17500-25736 GCA_016801955.1 Conus betulinus | reverse complement strand
GTGAATATGCATGCTTTACTTATTAACCAGTTAAACGTGATTATAATGGGCTGTAACGAGTGAAAGCAAACGAACAAACAACAGTGATACAATAAACAAGAAAAGTCCGAATGACAAGGGAACACATCTTTCTCTTCGCATGTGTAGGCCTAATAGAAATGTATCCTCCATTGGACTCACGCACGCTCTGAGAAACTCCTCTCGCAAAGAATATTTTATCAAAGGCAATCCACCAGTAACGCAAATGAAAGAGATAGTAACTGTCAACCTGAGACAAGTGTGCGTGCGTGCGTGCGTGCGTGAGTGCGTGCGTGTGTGTGTGTGTGTGTGTGTGTGTGTGTGTGTGTGTGTGTGTGTGTGTGTGTGTACGCTCGTGTGTGTGTGTGTGTGTGTGTGTGTACGCTTGTGTGTGTGTGTGTGTGTATGTGTGTGTGTGTGTGTGTGTGTGTGTGTGTGTGTGTGTGTGTACGCTCGGGTGTGTGTGTGTGTGTGTGTGTGTGTGTGTGTGTGTGTGTGTGTGTGTGTGTGTGTACGCTCGTGTGTGTGTGTGTGTGTGTGTGTGTGTGTGTGTGTGTGTGTGTGTGTGTGTACGCTCGTGTGTGTGTGTGTGTGTGTGTGTGTGTGTGTGTGTGTCCCCATAATCCTATGTCGTCTTGACCAGTAAGACATCCGTCAGCGGCAGCAACTGCAGCAGCAGCAGGAGGAGCAGTAGAAACAACAGTAATACTCTCAGGAAGGGCGTCTTCTCTTTGCTGTAGACTGGAAACATGCCAGAGCGGCCTCCATCGGGCTCTACTGTAGTATTACTCCTTGATCTGCCTGCCAGTTAGCATCAGTGTCCTCCACAAGGCGGCAGGTCGTGCTGCTGTGAAAAAAAGAGACAGCGAGCCTTAGAGAGAAAGAAAAAAAAGAAACAAACAAACAAACGCATTTCAAGCGTTTGCGTCTGTGTAAGTCTCCAGCTGTTTAAGCATGAGGAGACTGTGAGCCAACTTGTTACGGACAGATTCAATATGGGACTGTTACTTCAGCTCCTCATCTATGATACACCCATGATTCGGTGCTTACACACTTATTCTATGGTGTTGCCATCTATACTCAGTCTGAGACTTAGTCTTTCTGATTGGTGTTTCTCTCTAGATGTGACTGCCATGCGTTTCATCTTCCTAGGATGAACTACCATGGAATTAAAATTACACCACTCTCAGACACCATTTAATCCGACTCTTCCTATGTACATAATAGTCAAGTCCAACTGACAAAAAGAAGAATATCACCATCTATGGTGTTGCCATCTGTACTCAGTCTGAGACTTAAGTCTTTCTGATTGGTGTTTCTCTCTAGAAGTGACTGCCATGCTTTTCATCTTCCTAGGATGAGCTACCATGGAATTAAAATTACACCACTCTCAGACACGATTTAAACCCACTCTTCCTATGTACACAATAGTCAAGTCCAACTGACGAAAAGAAGAATATCACCACATATGAAACACGACGCACTTTTTCCCGCTCAAAACTCAATCAAAAAGCTGTCCTGTTGTCACAGAGGAAGTGAGGGGGTGCTTGTGAAAAGATCTGTTATGTCTGTCTCCTGGATGTCTGAATGCGTGTAAGCTGTTTGTGTATATTATCTCTTCTTCTTCTCCTTCTGTGTACACAGGCTGATACCCCTGCAGACACCCCCATGCAGAAAGGTAAGGATTAATCCCATCTACCCAACAAACGGGAGTGGAGTTTTGTGTGTATGACTGTTTTTTTTTATCCCACCATTAAGGCAGCCATACTCCAACTTCGGGGAAGGTGAATGCTATGTGTAATGTGTCATCCATACAAATGGCCAAACTGGCCTTCTCCTCAGAAAGTTGGTGATAGGATTTTACATGTGTGCACGATGTTATGCATGTGTTCACACACGGAACCTCGTTTTATAGTCTCATTTGAAGGACTGTATGGGAAATGGAGTCAGAACCAATTCTAACTCCAAGGAAAAAATCCCCTTGTACCAAAATGGCCCAGTGGAGATTCGACCCCGCAACCCCAAGATTACCAGTCCGACACTCTACCATTGAGCTATTCCACACACACACCCTCCCCCCCGTGTATTTTATAAAATCAATCTTTCTTTCACTCACTCACCACCACCCTATAACGTAGCAACGCAAACAGGAATTTAGCGAGGAGTGTACATTCAATAACAACGAGATGGAAATGATTATTATAGCACATGAACAACATCAACATGTAATTGTAAGCTAACTTGATTATAACAGCATGTGTGTACAACTCACACTTTCTCTGCCAGGCTGCAAAAGAATTTACAGCATCACTCAGGTCACAGTACAATAACAACAACTTCAACAACAGAAAGGATTTCTACCCTTCTCAAAGAAAATTATCATTTGAGTCCTTTGATGAGGTGTGCTGCTGTCTAAGCTAAGGTGGACTTGCACACACACACACACACATACACAGACACACACACACACAGATAAGAAAAAAAAATCACTCTGACCTCAAGTTCAGATGCGTTGAGGCTCGTCCACACAATGTCACTTCTGAGGCTAGGCACACAAAGGCAAAAGCTAGTCCCACACTTGTGACTGGGCACTGGGGAAGAACGCAGGTCCCACACCTGCGACTGGGCACAAGGGGAACTAAGTCAAACAGCTGAACACCAGTCAGTCGTCTGAAAGGAAGACACCAGGGAGACACGGCAGCTCAGGAGGTAGGCAGGCCTACTGGTTGTCGGGAACGAAGGCCACTGGAGGAGAAAAAGGCAAGTCCTGGCCTCCAAGAGGGCTGCCACACCACAGGAGGGGATAGAAGGACCGCCCAGACACTCCCACCAGTGCACACACAGCCAGGCCAGCACCCCAGATGAAAAATCCCTACAAAGTGAACAACGCCATGAATACCCAATCTACCAACTATTCAACATCAAAGGTAGTGATAGATCAGAAAGAGCAGAATCGTAACGATCAAACCCATACAACTCAGCAAAAACACACGAATGAATATCCTGAACTGAGCACTTCCAAAAACACAAACGCAAATATTACAAAATCTGAACATTTAAAGTGCTATCAGTTAACTACAGTTGTCGTACAATGAATTGACATGGTTAGAAAAAAAAATTCTTACCCTCTGAGGGGCATTAACAAGCACTACCTGACCACCAACAAGCGGGGACAGCGAGCATACGGAGCAGATGTGACTGACTCCAAAGCCATACTCGACAAGTGCAAGTCTAACAGTCCAATTTTCGAACTTTCGCTGGTGAGTACTACTCACTGGAAACGAGAAGAGAAAGAAAGAGAGAGAAAAAAAAATATTTCTCTGGCTATGCACACCGCAGATGCGCATAACTCGTCAAGAATCATGCCTGTGACACCTGTATCAAGCCAGACACCACCCGTCATGGCTCAAAAGGCCTGTTCAAAATCAGTAGTACATTCTTTCGTCAGACGTCCAACACTGGGTATGCTATATACTGTGACTGTGTGGTGAGATCTATGTAGGTGAGACAACCTGCACACTTGCTAACGCATTTATGAACACCTGGCTGATATATGCAATCATTGACCCGAACCAGTCGCTCGGTGCTTCAACCTCGTCAGTGTATATAACGAAATCTTCTTTTACGCTGGGGTTTTCCACCTGCATCTGAATTCCTGTGTTAGATTTGCCTTCTGGCCATTTTCGATAGTGTCTCCCAAGCTCTAGAGCCATAGCAATTTGTAGAAGTGTTGAAGTGGTCGGGGTGCTTTTCCCGTTCCTTCATTTCTGTTAGTTTTGATAACTGGGCGCACAAGCTGTAAAGCGTCTTCTGCCTGTCCCATCCATGATTTTCCACGTCCAAGACCAGTTCTCTTTTTGCTTCCTTGACTGCAACGTGTAGTGGATGGTGGGAATCTTTCAGTGCTCTGAAATATGCTTTCACTGTGTCTAGCTGTGTCTGACCAGCATTGAAGGAAGGACAAGCAGGCATGGTATGGTTTCGTTTGGTAAGTTCCGCGGGTTTGCAATAATAAATTCTACGTTTAATAAAAAACGACCAAAACAAAACAAAAACAAAAGAAAACAAACAAAACAAACAAACAAGCAAAATAAAAAAGCAAGAGCAATTGGCGTGAAAGATAATAAGCCGTTTATGTTCAGAGACTTTGCTTGGACATGGGGAAACACTGAAGACTTCTAGTGATGGATGCATAAAAAGCATCAGACATAAGATCACCCGCTAATTTCAACATCCTAAGTTGAGGCATTCCTGCAAAGTGGTTGAAGCTGACCGAATCAACTGGATTCTCACTGAGGTCCACACTGTGAATATTGGGGGAAGTAAGGTCTGTCCTCCACTCACACGCCTGAACACTCAGGTGGTCAGCATGATGTTGTGAATTATGTTACTAAAAATATCCCAGTGCTTGATGCTTCAAGGAAGCGTAATTGTGGAAAAGAGACGCACGAGAAAAGTTCTGTCACAGGGAATGCAAAACCGTAACAGACACATGGCTCAGGACAAACGATGTTGCATGTCAGTTCATCATCGTGCAGTGGACATTGTGGCCGACCATCACACAGATGATTCACATGCACACAGACTGTTCTCTTCCTGTCGCAACATCGGTAATACCCTGGGCACTTCTTGTAACTCTCGCAGTCAGCTCCATCCTCGTGACCCGGGCAGTCGTTCATTTCAGTGCACCTGACGTAGACAGGGAGACAATAACCACCATCGTGACACTGAAAGTGAGTGCCAGGGCACTGCATGCTGTTTTCTGGTAGTGTGGTCCAGGTATGTCAAAGCTGACAACAGCTGGGAGGGGGGGGGGGGGGCAATGTCATCATACACCATACCTACATAGTAACATTTTTTTCCCATCATCTAATGTCATACAGTGCCTGATTCCATCACATCGTTTCTCTGTGTGTACACACTGAACAACAGATAACAAGACCCAGTACCCTCACTACGTTCAACACTTCTAACTGTTAAAACAAACCAATGCATTCTTCTTTTAAATCTTGGAGCTGACTTCTGCCAACGCTTCCCAAGGCTTTAATACAGTACCGAGGAGATGAATGGCTGTTGGGTTTGATAGTCTTGAACCGAATGCATTCTGGCCCTAGGGCGACACCAGGCTGACGGACTTCAAATGTGCAGGCGTTCCCTACATGTACGGACGTCCATTGCCCTTCCCTGATACGAGGCTCTGTCAGGGCGACCGCTTATGACCCCTCAACACAAAAAATGCTTTCCTATGGGTTCTCAAAATAATTGTCTCGCTTGCAGCTTTGGGATCTTTGGGTGCAGGCTTTGGGACTTAAAACTGGATCCCCTCAAAACCAACGTCAGCATAGCAAAAGAGGTGGGAGAAGGAGAAAGGTAGGCTGGAATATAACAAAAAAGCTGAAGGACTATCCAAGAAATATTTCCAGATTTGTACCTGGAACTGCTGTAATGCCAGAAAGAGGATCTCAACAATTGAAGAACTAGCATGTGATTTTGATGTTCTTTGCCTACAACAAACTGGAAGTGTCACCCACAGACCATACAATTGGATGACTCATAATCTTTCAAAAGCATGATGGACGAGGATTAGATATGACAATAAGAAAAACAACCTAAAAAAACAAAATGTCCAGGACAGACTTGGGAAAAATGGTGTAGCAGCACACATGAAAGGTGTGAGGCTAGGGAGACCGGGTGGTAACCAGAAAAGCCTTGTACTTATCAATGCATACATACATCCCGGTACCCACACGTCAAAACGGATTGGACCTTTCTGGAGGAAATAGAACATGCACTTGGAGACTCTGTTATACTATGTGGAGATCTTAATGCACGCTCAAAATTGTGGGATCAGCATGGTACCAATCCTCAAGGATTGCGCTGGAGTGATGTTGGATGCAGTACTCCGTAGTGCATGACATCACCATTCCTGACACATACAGGGAGGCAGGGCAAACGCTGACAGTGTCATTGACTTTGCACTCATTGGACCATTTGTCTGTCACTTAACCATGACACAACTCAGACTCCGTTCTGGCACTTTTATAGTGGCATGGACAGAAAGCACAAAACAACTGGAACCCAGATACTTAGATACTGATGGGATCACAAAACTCAAGACGAATTTGGAGAAAGGGTCGGCTCTACTTAAACGTTTCATAGAACAGCGTGATCAAAGAAATTTGGAGGAAAAAAAAAAAGAAATAGTTGACCAAGTTAAAACAACATCTAGCTCAGACTGGCATTGATGATGAAATCACGGCATCTGAACTGCATGACGCAATAGCTAGATGCACTAAGGATAGTGCTCCAGGCCCAGACAAAGTACAGTATGCAGAGATCAAACAGCTCTCAGAGGAAGAGACAACCCAGCTCTTCAGTCTCGACCAGGAGAAGACTGGACACACAGCTACATGAAAGCTTTATCGAAGTCAGGAAAAGATCATCATTGGCTAAATGGCTAATGCATACTTACCATGTGAAATATAGCAGGAAAGCTCATGGAACGAATCATAGCAAGAAAACTGGCAAGAGAGCTTTAAAGTCGATAAATCCTCAACAGCAACCAACAGCGCAACCTTCTCAAGTTAGAATTCAAAATGAACCAATGAATTTGATCCTGGGAAACATGAAGGACACACCAGCTGAAACTATGCGATACCTTCTCGACCTTCCTTCAATGCAGGCAAGACACAAGCTAGAACAGGTGAAGGCATATTTCAAAGCACTTGACAATCCCAAAAACCTACGTCATGCAGAGGTCAAGGAAACGAAAGGCACTCGGCTAGGACATTGAAAATCATGGATGGAACAGGTAGAAGACAGTATACAACGTGTGTGCCAGATAGCAGAACTCAAAGAAACCAAAGAATGAGAGAGAGAAGTATCGAGACCACTTGAAACACCTCCACCAAACAGCCATCGCTCCAGAACTTGGAAGACACTGTCGAGATGGGCCAGATGGCAACACCAACGCAAAAATTCAGATGCAGGTAGAAGACATTTGCACAGAAGATGATATTGTAATATACACTGACGGTTCTGTCACCAAAGGTAAGTCAGACTGGGAAGACAAAGTGAAGGAAAATGGTCGAACTATCCAGGAAGACAATGGTGCGCACAGTTTAACAACTTCAAGTCTAACAATGGAGGTAGAAGCAGTAACGCAAGCACTCCACTGGCTTTCATCCACAGGCCAGTTTCAAGCTCAACAAGCCATGATGCTGACTGACTCCGTGAACCCACTTCAGAAAGTGAAAAGTGGAATGCGCAGTCTTCCATTGGAGAGACTCATATGGGTGTACTGCCCTGGACGAGCTGGAGTTAAAGGAAACGAAAAGAGCAGACACAGTGGCCGGCAAGGCAACGATAAGAACTGGATTACAGCTAGGCCTATCTGATGTGATAAGAAATCTGAGGAATAACTTAAAGCAAACAAGAGCAAAGCCACTACACCATAGACTATCTTTGTGAGATCTGAACATGAAGAGAGGAAGTGGCCGCACATCCAGACTGAAGGGAAGAGAAAGAAACATCATCAACCAAACAAACATTGGAATAATCTCAAGGCCAACACTGCGAAGACTACTCATACTGGGCCTTTCCAATAACAGGCACAAATGATCAAACCCATGTCAACTCAGATAAGACTTTGAATCTCTCAGGGCCCCCAGTGCACACTGTAGAGGTATATGTTTGCTTGGTGTGTGTTCATAAGTGGGGTGATGCCAGCGTGATGAGAGAGTCCATGACAGAGTGTGGAAGCGTTGGTGTGTGAGTGTGTGTGTGTGAGAGAGTGAGGGAGTGAGTGAGTGAATGTGTGTGTGTGTGTGTGTGTGTGTGTGTGTGTGTGTGTGTGTGTGTGTGTGAGATGTGAGGGGGAGGAGTTGTTGTTTTTATTGTTGTATGTGTGTGCGTGCATGTGCACGTGCACGTTTATGTTGTGTTTGATGGTATTGTTCTTGTTCTTGTTCTTGTTCCCAAGTCATCTTCTGAACATTCACGCAAGCAGTCACTGCACAGACATACACACACAGACACATAGACACACACACACAAAAAAACACACAAATACACGCACGCACGTACGCACGCACGCACATACACACGCATGCACGTCTGCACACGCACATACATGCAAGCACACACACACACACACACACACACACACACACACACACACACACACACGCACGCACGCAGACACACACACACACACACA
>JADBJO010024011.1:10000-15000 GCA_016801955.1 Conus betulinus | reverse complement strand
ACCCCAGACCATCAGAACCCTACCTCAGAGCCGACTACACGAGTGTGGATTGTAGAGCACATAGAGCTTGGTCTCTGGCCAAGAATAGGCGCTATATAGGTATTCATAATATGATAATCATCATCATCATCATCATCATCATCATCATCATCATCATTATCATCATCATAATGATAATGATGATGATAATAATAAACATACATGACAATCATCATGCGCTATTCAAAATACAAACAAACCAGAGTTGAGGGGACTTTTGCTTGAAGCTGACAAGAACCAGTTCTATGTGAAATGGCTGACAATCCCCTGTTGCGCAGTTTTAAGCATGTGGGATTCCGGCTGAGGTGTCGCGGGTCTGATTTGCGTCAGAACCATGTTTTTCATTTGTGGAATATTTCGACTCCAATCGGCTCCTACCCAGAGCTGGGTTCTCTTTGAGCATAAATGGGATAACTGGAGCTTCACAGTCAAGTTTAATTCATTCATTGGTTGTCTGTAAGTGTTTTTTTTTTTTCTCGTATTTTCTGATCAACATTACAGATGTCTGCATCTCTTGGACCTGGTGGAGTCCGGGATATATCATAAAACTAAGAATAGAATGCTGCCCTAAACGAACGTATGCATTTTTGTTATCTTCAGCGTACAGTCAATCTACATTCAGCCAGTCCCCTCAACCTGTTATGATTTTAACAGGATTTATTTCGCATCTTCCTCCTTCAAACTTCCCTGCCCTTTGTCGTATTTACATTCATAAAACCTGAAATACGCATCGTTCACATCACATTGACATTTTTTTTCAGATTGAGTCACAGGAAACGTACAATTTGATCACTTCTTATATTTATATTCAATACAGATTGTCCACTGAACATGACCACTCGAATTTACTGCTGTAAATTCATATATGAGTATAGATAGTAATGATTTGTACGGACACGAACGTTGATGTTTCATATATAGTATATTATGCGATACATTACGAAAAGACCAAAGAAAAAAATATTTAGTTTGGACCAACAATTACTTTACTAGAGGAAAGGAATTTTATTTTCTGTCATGAGTGCAGATGGAAACACCGTTGGACTTTAGCGGAGGTGTGCATCCCCTTGAGTGGCTTTTCTGGATATTGTAGAATTTCCTTCCTAGTCCATCACAGAGCGGTGCTGCCAGCAGAATATCCGTTCTACCCTGACTCCACTTCCCTACTCAACCCTTAACAGTAATTGTGCACCGCTAAAGAAAGAGATCCATCACAGAATTCTATGCTGTTTTGTTTGTCGGTTGGCTAGTGTTGCATGAATAAGGTTATAACAGACCGAAATATTGCAGTTAATTCGTGGGTGTGTGTGGCCTCAACTTTTTTTTTTTTTTTTTTATCTTTCTGAAAGTAATATGTTGCTCATAGTCATATACTGAGAGGAATATTCTCCAACTCTTCCGTAAACACACACACACACACACACACACACACACACACACACACACACACACACACACACACACGCGCATACACACAACACACCCGCACACGCATCCACACATACACACACACACACACACACACACGCGCGCGCGCGCGCGCGCGTGCGTGCACGCATGCACACATGCACAATCACAGGCGCACGCAAACCATACACACTTTTTCGAAATAATCAAACAAAAGAAACTTCACCAAGGTGTTGGAAACAAAACAATGCAAATGAACAGAAACTTTGCATGAGGTGATTTCTCTCTGATGGTTCTTTACTCCTCAGCGCTTTGTAGAGTTTCATCCTAAAGAGAATGATTTAAACTAACACGCTGATTCTTTTGGAGAAGATTGGTGCTGTTTTCATCGTTTTTTTTTTTTTCTTTGCCATAACTCAGTGCAGAGCACAATGATTTGTAGACGAAGAGATTCCAGATCTATGATTTCAATATTCACTTTCAGATTTCACTAATTCCTTTATAAATATGCATCAAGTGTTACTGATTTTGTAGGGTTTGTAACAGTTTCTGAAAACGAATCTCTCCGTGCTTTACGCCGTTTCTCTAGTATTATGCTCAAAGTGTAGAGGAAGGGATTCAGTGCTGAGTTGAGAGAGGCAACACAAATATGGCCATTCCCACGTTGACCTCCCCTGGAATGACGACACCACTGGCAGCCAGGACCCCACACAGACCGATAGGAAACCAGCAGAGAAAATCAGATACAGCAACTGACAGGAGACGCATGGCTATTGTATTTTCTTTGGAACGAGCATTCTCAGTGTCTACGTCTTTAGGCTTTGTTAGCTGATTAGATATAGTGTTACTACGCACCGACCAATAAATAAGAAACTGTCCCGTGCCAATCATGAGGAAGAGGATTAGGTTGCAGATGATCATGACACTGAAAGAATAAATGTGACCAGGAAACTCCGCTCTGGTGACAGGCAGTGGAATACAGATATCTGTCTGGCGGAAAAACTCCCAGTGTGAGGTGACAGGCAGGCAGAGAGGTATTACTGCCAGTGTCAGTCCCAGAGCCCACATGATGCCACAGGCAATGTGAGCTGACCTAGGTCCAAACCGGATGTGACTAAAAGGAAAATGGAGCACAAGAAAACGATCAAAAGTGATTTAAACAGATTATAAAATGCTGACAGTTCAGATGATAACATGGCCAAAAACCCCGCGATGCTACAAGCTGCACTCTGTTTCCATTCAGCATCATTCCAAATGTAGGCACCAGTATATATCCGGTCTGCCACGCCAATAAAAGCTAGATACACTCCCATCAGAAAATCAGAAATACACAAGTGAAGAACACAAATATTGCAAAACCAGTCTTGGTGGTTTCTGATAAGAAATATACACGATAGGCAAAACCTCCAACGTTTCCCAGAACGGAAAGTACAGCAAATACCACAAGAGAGCACACCGGTAAGCAATATATTTCAACAAGTCATCACATGAAGAGATTTCATTGAAAGGGGCCAAACATTTGCCTTGGAAATTGTTCGGTAAAACAGCAGAGCAACACAATTTAAAGTTTTCTGTGAAGACATACCTGAGGTTTTACATGGATTTCATAAAATCTGGAGCAAAATCAGTTACAGGACAGCCTTGTAAATTCAGAACCTGAAGATTATGGCAGAGGCATTTTCCTTGCAGAACCTTTATTTTGCTCCCTGTCAAGTCTAGGACTTGTAAGTTTGGCATACGAGATAACAAGGTGCTTAATTTCAGAGGATTCACCTGGACATGAGAAATATTTAAAATCAACATTAACTGATGTACATAGTAATTGTGAACGTAAGCTATACCACCAGACATAGGATTACCTGCCAGACTCAATATTCTAAGTTGGGGCATTCCTGCCAACTGGCTGAAGCTGACCGAATGAAGGAGATTCTCACTGACGTCCAAATTGTGAATATTGGGGAAAATGGCGTCTGTCAACGCCCTCCACCCACATGCCTGTACGCCAGGTGGATCAGCATGGTGTTGTGAGTTATGTCACTCAGAGGCATTCCAGTACCCCTGGCGTCAAGGTAGCGTACTTGCGGGAACGAGCTGACTAGAAAAGTACGGTTACAGATGAAGGCAAGACCGTAACAAACACACGAGTCAGGACAAACCATATTGCATGTCAGTTCATCATCGTGGAGTGGGCATTGCGGTAGACCATCACACAGGTGATTCACATGCACACAAACTGTTTTCCCTCTGTCAAGACATCTATAAAAACCTGGGCACGTCTGGTAATCATCACAGTCCACTTCATCCTCATGATCCGGACAGTCGATTATGTCATTGCACCTGACGTAGACAGGGAGACAATAGCCATCATCGTGACACTGAAAATGGGTCTCAGGGCACCGTGTGCTGTTTTCTGGTAGTGCAGTTATGGTGAATGTTCCAGGCAGGTCAAAGTTGACCACAGCTGGGGGGCTTATTTCATAGAATGTCAGCTTCAATATATTAATGAGCAGTCTGTCTCATCGTAGTTGTTGAAACACCCGTTCAATCCATCACATCGTTTATTCATATACACACACTGAAAGAAAAGACAGAAAGAACAGCCATCTTAAACACATCTGAAACATTTTTTTTTAATTAAAAAGTGGAGAAATATGAGGATAGATACATGAATAGGTACATAAATAATAAATGCTTACCGAGTAATAACCGAATACTAACCTACATACATATATGCATTCCCCCCCCCCACACACACACACGCACGCATTAACGCGAGCGCGCGCGCGCACACACATACACACACACACACACACACACACACACACACACACACACACACACACACACACACACACACACACACATACATACATAGGTATTGTTCCCCATAATCTCTCTCTGTGTCTCTCTCTGTCTGTCTCTGTCTCTCTCTCTCCACACACCCACACACACCACACACACACACACACACACACACACACATATACATATATATATATATATATATATATATATATATATATATATATATATATATATATATATATATATACACACACACATACATACATACATATCTGGAGAATGCGATTGTTTTTACTTGAAATTAAAAGCCGAAAATTTGGGATTTTTTCTTCTTTTCTGTATTTTTTTTTCTCTTGCAAAGACAAAATATTTTACATAAATTCATAGCATTTCAGTTGACATCAGTATAAAATTCACACCATTTATGTTTCAACAGCCAAACGTTTACATTTCAACCAGGTGCCATACACAGTTCCCGTACCATCTTATTTGCAAAGCAGCGTTTTTCAAAAATTGATTCAATACAAATAGACTACCCAAAACAAAGCAAAACCAGAAAAACCAGAAACAAGAGAGAGAGAGAGAGAGAGAGAGAGAGAGAGAGAGAGAGAGAGAGAGAGAGAGAGAGAGAGAGAGAGAGAGCGACAAAGCCACAAGGGGATCCATACGTGCGTGTATAATAAGTGATACGGAGTTACAGACTAGTCTCTCAGCATGCACATCAAGTCAACAAAATTCACGTCGATCAA
>JADBJO010024011.1:0-5000 GCA_016801955.1 Conus betulinus | reverse complement strand
CCAGTGGATGGTTATCTTTTCAGTTGTGGTTGTCCGATTAAAGAACTGCAAGTATTGAATGAATGCGGGCGGTGATTGATTATTGATTTGTTTTTATCTTGATTGTTATCTGGTGTTTTATTGATTTATTTTTAATGTATTACTTGATGCTGACTGATTGATGATTGATTGTATTTATTGGTTTCTACCGAGTGGGTCATTTTTCAATTTGACGGTATTTTCTGCGTTTAGTGTACTTCATTAGTCCATAGTATTTATTATAAATATGTTTTGAGTAAATGTGGTGAGTGTGAGAAATTTTAATCGGGAAAGCTTTAATATCATCGTTGTTTGTTTGTTTGTTTGTTTTTTGAAAAAAATTTCATCAAAATGTCTGAATTCGACGTTTACCTGTCTCAGGGTAAGACGCTAGGTCTTGATGGTGCTGACTTAGTGGACTATGTTAAGCAGTGTAATGATCGCGCAGAGCGTGCGAGAGAAAGAGAGAGGGAGAAGGAAAGGGACACTGAAAAAGAGAAAGAGAGAGAGAGAAAGAGGAGAGAAAGAGAGAGAGAAAAAGAAAGAGAGAGAGAGAGAGACAGAAGAGAGAGAGAAAAAGAGAGAAGAGAGACAGGAAAAAAGAGAAAAGAGAGACAACATGAAAAGGATATGAAAGCTATGGATTTAGAACTTCAAAGGAAGAAAATTGAACTAGAGTTAGCGAAAGTGTCAGCGTCAGCGTCTGGTGTGAGTGATGGTACTAACCAGCAGGGTTCTAGTGATTCCAAACCGTTTTCCGGACGGACCCCATATATACCAAAACTTCCGGTCTTTGATGAGTCAAAAGATGAGATAGACGCATTCCTCTACGATTTGAAAATCATGCGACTACGTGCGAATGGCCCAAGGACAAATGGGTATATATATATGTCGCGCCTTTATTTAAAGGTAGTGCGCTCACGTTGTACCACTCTTTGGCCGCTAAGGACACTTTGTCTTGGGACGATCTCAAGAGTGAACTACTGAAACGGTACCAGTGCACCGCAGACGGTTTTCGGGAAAAGTTTCGTGCGGTCAGACCGGAAAAGGAGAATCATTTTCCGCCTACCTGATTAGGGTTGCGCACTTTTTGGATCGCTGGATAGAGCTTTCGAAGATTCAGAAAGACTTTGAACCACTTCGCGATCTGTTGCTACGAGAACAGATTTTGCACAGCGTTTCGAAAGATTTGGCTGTCTTTCTGAAAGAGCGTTCGGTAGCCAGTGCCGAAGAAAAATGTGCGCACTTGCTGAACAATACAAAACAGCGCATCCGGATAAGACTTTTAGTCGAAAGGCTTCTGACTCGGTCTTTGAGACAAATGTGTCAACCCATTTCCCTTCGTACCAAAATCCGAATGCAGGTCGAGGATCTTCGAACGCACGTCCTTATCGCGGTCGTGGCACTTACCGAGGTGCTCAAGGTTCGCAAAATTTTCAGTAGTACCGTGCTGACCAGACTGCTTCCTTTACAGGACAGCAGGCTGCTCAGACGGGCGACGGTGCTAACCGTGGAAGAGGCGGTCATCGTCAGTACCGTTCACGGTTGCCGCGCGGA
This sequence comes from Conus betulinus, assembly GCA_016801955.1. Taxonomy (NCBI): domain Eukaryota; kingdom Metazoa; phylum Mollusca; class Gastropoda; order Neogastropoda; family Conidae; genus Conus; species Conus betulinus. The sequence goes on along the minus strand of JADBJO010024011.1, from coordinate 3,425 downwards.
CGTGGTCGTGGTCGTGGGTCAAGGTAACAACACTAACCTCTCAGAGATTGGGTGTTACCGGTGTCATTGCACGTTTCATTTGGTCGTGATTGTCCGTACCCAGATGAATCTGCAGGAGTTAGTGTCAATACTAATAACCCTACCCAAACAGAGAGTAAACCTGCACATACTATGGTGTCTCATACAAATACTGAGGGTTTGTTAGTTGAGTCAGGGACAGTCAATGGTTTCCATGCTTCTATTCTCAGGGACACAGGTTGTACTACAGCGGGTGTACGCCGCTCATTTGTGTTGCCAGACCAGTTCACTGGTGAGCAGCAGCAGTGTCGATCGTTCGGTGGTAAGATTGAGGTTTTTTCCACTAGCGGTTGTTTCAGGTCAGTACTCCTTATTTTGAAGGACAGGTCAAGGCTTGTGTGATTGATAATCCAGTCACAGACTTGATCCTGGGTAACTTGCCTGGAGTTGCTTCAGTCAGTTCAGGGACTGGTGGTTCTTTCATTCCTTGTGGTGTTAGTACTAGGCAACAAGTACTTAAGGACAAACAGCCACTAGTACCATTACCTGTACCGGACTTGACCATTTTTGATGTCACTCCGACAGAACTGGCTACTATGCAAAGTAAGGACAGTACTTTGACACACCTGTACTCTTCAGTTGTCACTGATTTACCTTCCCCACTGACTAATCCTACCTACAAGTGGGTTAATGGTGTTTTGTCGTTTTTTTTTTTTTCCTGATAAAGGTGAGGTTGTACGTCAGGTGTGGTTCCGAGGATTTGCGTACAGTTGTTCTTCATACTGCGCATGATGCGATTTTCGCTGGTCACTGTGGTGTCAAGCGCACGCTTCAGCGTGTTCTTGTTTCGTTCTTTTGGCCTGGGAGTTTCTCGTTCTGTCACAGACTATTGTCGGTCTTGTGATGTTTGTCAGAGAACCGTTTCCCGTAACAGAGTACCCATGTGCGCCTTTGCATAAGATGCCATTGGTCTCTGTTCCGTTTGAGAAAGTGGCTATGGATCTTGTTGGCCCTTTCGAGGTTTCGTCTTCAGGACACAGGTATGTATTGACTCTTGTGGACACAGCTACTCGATTTCCGGAGGCTGTTCCACTGAAGCACATAGATACTGTGAGTGTGGCTGAGGCTTTGTTGACAATATTTTCGAGGTTTGGTTTACCATCTGAGATACTCACTGATTGTGGGACTCAGTTTGTGTCTGATCTGATGAAGGAGATTTACCGTCTTCTATCCATTTCCTCTGTCACTACCACTCCCTATCATCCGCAGTCCAACGGGATGGTGGAGCGGTTTAACGGGACTTTAAAGACGATGTTGAGGAAAGTCTGTCGTGACCGTCCAAAAGGATTGGGATAGGTACATTCCTGCAGTACTCTTTGCTTATCGGGAGTTGCCGAATGCCACTTTGGGATTTTCCCCATTTGAACTCCTTTTTGGACATTCTCCTCGTGGTCCACTTTCTATCTTAGCGGATAGATGGTCAGGTTTTCCTGTTTCTTCTGAGGACAGAAATGTATATCAGTATGTACATGACCTTCACAACAGGATACTTGACAGTTGTGCGCAAGCGCAACAGACAGCGGACACTCAGACACATACTTACAAGACTTACGCTGACAGGAAAAGTTCTTTTCGTACTCTGAAGGTTGGTGACAAAGTTCTTGTTCTACTGAGTGATGAACAGAATAAGCTTAAAGTTGCCTGGAAAGGTCCTTTTATGGTTCAAGAGAAATGTTCTCCAGTCAACTACCGCATTGATATGCATGGCAAGAGCAAGGTTTTCCACATTAACATGCTCAAGTTGTATGTGGACAGGACAAATGTTGCAATCAATGTCAGTGTGGATCATTCTATTTCATCAGGTATTGTGTCAGGATCTTCTGTGTTTCTGATTTTCTACCTGTAGACTGTGTTGTGCCTAGTCAGGGTACAGATAGGGTACGTACAGGGAAAGGTGTTATTCCTGTGACACTCCAGTCGAGTGTGTCTTCTGTTCAGTCCTGCTGCATTGGTGTTGTGCAGGATACGGAAGGTGATTGTGTTACCTTACCCACTTTGTCAGTCAAAGGTGAGACTTTTCATGATGTCAAGGTGAATCCTGATTTGTCTGATACTAAGCGGACACAGTTGTTATCTGTACTGGAGGAGTTCAGTGATGTACTTACAGATACTCCTGGTAAGGCTGATCAGGTTGAACCTCATTCAATACATGTGACTACAGATGTACCTGTAAGAATCAAACCTTACCCATTACCTTTTGCTAAAAGGAAATTGTTCAGAGGGAGATTGATGTCATGCTACGCTTAGGTGTTATTGAAGCGTCTTCTTCCCCATACAGTTCTCCAGTTGTCCTCGTAGGAAAACCGGATTCTGTGTTCGTTTTTGTATAGATTATCGGGCTCTGAACAAGGTTACGGTTTTTGATTCTGAACCGATTCCAGATGTTGAGGATTTGCTTTGTCAACTTTCTCATGGTCGGTACTTTGTGAAAGTGGATCTAGCAAAAGGTTACTGGCAGATTCCGATGTTGCCAGAGGATAAGCCTAAGACTGCTTTTCAGACTCCTTTTGGTCTATTCAATGGACTCGCATGCCTTTTGGGTTACAAATGCTCCGGCGACTTTTGCTCGGATGATGCGTAAGCTGAAGCTGCATGAGTTTTCCGCAGTCAGTTTTTTTTGACATTCTTTTGGCGGCTAAGTCCTGGCAGCAACTTCTCAGTTCCTTGAGGTTATTGTTAAGTCGTCTGAGATTGTTTGGCTTGACAGCTAGACCTTCAAAGGTGCAGGCAGGATATCAAGAGCTTGAGTTTTTAGGTCATATGATTTCTGTTGGTCATATTCGGCCTGAGGCAAAGAAGGTTGAGAAGATTCTTGCTATTGATCGTCCTAAAACAAAAAAGCAGGTTCGTTCTTCTTTGCTGGGACTCTTGTCGTACTATCGTCGCTATGTTCCTCATTTCGCTGCTATCACTGCCCCTCTCACAGATTTGACAAAGGGAGATAAGTGTCGTCAGGTAGTTTGGTCTGAGGAATGTCAGAAGAGTTTGGATGAAGTACAGAGGATACTGAATGGTTTTCCTGTTCTGTTACTACCTAACCTCTCTGAGGAGTTCATCCTACGCACAGATGCTAGTAGCAAAGGCATGGGTGCTTGTCTTTTGCAGGACAAGGCAGGAGTTCTTCATCCTGTGCAGTTTGCCAGTAAAAAGTTTTCGCAGGCACAGGAGAAGTATTCCACGATTGAGCGAGAGTGTGTTTGCTTTGGTTTGGGGACTGGAAAAGTTTTCCAGATTTCTGACAGGGAGAACTTTTGTCCTCCAGACGGATCATCGTCCACTTACATTTTTACAAGCGTCAAAGACTAAAAACAACAGACTTTTGCGTTGGGCTCTCAGTATTCAGGAAT
>JADBJO010024010.1:10000-20000 GCA_016801955.1 Conus betulinus | reverse complement strand
ATTGACACAAACGGAAACAATCTTAGCTAATTCTTTATTAAAACTAATACTACCCTCTCTCCCTCCCTCTCCTCTCCATCTTTCTCTCTCTCTCTCTCCATCCATCTCCTCCTCGTCTTTCTCTCCCTCTCTCTTTGATGTGACAACAACCGAAAAGTCTGTAGCTAATTCTTTTATTATTTTAACAATAAACTATATGTTCCCTTTCAAAAGGGCTAGTGGTCCGTCTTAAAGAAGCAATCTTCTAAATTATGGACTACTGCGAGGGTTGGAACTAAAGGCTAGTCGAGAAGAAGTCTAGAGATGCGGCGCGCTCTCCCCTCCAGTTTGTGTGTTTGTGTGTTTGTGTTTGGTGTGTGTTGTGTGGTGTTGTGTGTGTGTGTGTGTGTGTGTGGTGTTGTGTGTGTGTGTGTGTGTGTGTGTGTGAGCGCCCGACCCCGCTGGACCTCCCTGCGCGCATGCACACTAGTGCGCCTTCTACATTAGTCTACGTGAGTCTCCTCCTCTGTCCTCTGTCTGTGTCTTCTTTATCTTTTCTCTCTGCTCTGTCTCTGTCTCTGTCATCTCTTCCCTCTCTCGTCCCTCTGTCCTGGTCTGTCTGTCTGTCCTTCCATCTCCTCTCTCTCTTCCCCTCGTTCCTCTCCTCTCCTCTCTCTCCCTCACTCTCCCTCCTCTCTCTTTCTCTCCCTCTGCGCGTGCGCCATGTGTTGTGTGTGTGGTGTATGTGTGGTGTGTGTGTGTTGTGTAACTCGGGCGCGCGCGCGTGGTTGTATGTGTGTGTGGGGTTGTGTGGGTTTGTGGGTGTGTGTGTGTGTGGGTGTTTGTGGTGTGGTGTTACTTAACTAAAACAGCAGCTAGTACAATACAAAAAAAAAAGTCAGGTGAGATCATGAATAAACAGCAAAGAGGTATAAGCGAATAAGCCAATTACCGTGAAGCAAGATGAGAACAGTGATTGGTAAAGAACGTGGAAGAGTGACTACGGCAAGAAAAGCCATACATATGAAAAGAAATGTTATAGACTACCAAGATAAACCGACAGAGAAAGGATATATTTAGGAACCAGTATGAAAGATGAGACGAAGAAACAAGAAAGTAAAATGAATTCAGGACCGAAAAATTGAGGGCAATAAAGAAAAGCGATGATATAGTAATAAGAGAGAGAGAGAGCGAGAAGATAGAGAGAAGAGGAAGGGGGAAGAGAGAGGGGGGAGTTATAGAGAGAGAGATAGAAACAGACATACAGACAGACAAAATACAGACAGACAGACAGAGTGCAAGACAGAATACAGGACACAGACAGACAGACCGATAGAGAGAACTGGGTGGGAAGGAGGTAGGGAGAGAAAAAGTTGTTTGGGTATAGGGAGAGCTTAGAAAGACAGACAGAACAGAGGACCAGACAGACAGACACGTGACAGACAGACATACAGACAGACCCGGAGAGACAGAGGCAAATTTAAAAAACCAGAAAAAAAAAAAAAAAAGAAAGAAGAAACACCGTTTAACAACGTAAGAAATGAAGCGGGATCGAGCCATAGGATGGAAATTAAAAACAGACAAAAAACATAAGAGAGAGGCGAAGAGAAGAGATAGATAGAGAGATAGAGAGAGTAAAAGAGAAATAATCCACCAGTTTTTAACCATACGGCACACCCGTAGTCAATGCTTTCGGCCACGGCTTGAATGCCACCCAGAATTTTAACAAAACACAGAACGGCTTTGAACGGTATGGCGATAAAAGTGCAAGACGTAAAAGCAAAGCTTAACTCCCCCCCCCCACCCCCCCTCCCCCCCCCCCCCCCCCCCCCCTCCTCCCCACTTCCAGACCGGTCTTACTGTCTTCAATCAGTATGAGCGTTAAACTGGCTTTGAGAAAGCTAAAGGCGAAAGATAATCACGATAGATCCCCCAACATTATCATCAAAATTATCCCTATTCGCTCACCAGTCTCGCTCTCTCTCTCTCCTATCCCTATCGCCGTCTCCCTCTCCCACTCTCTCTAGTCTCCCCTCTCTCGTCTCTCTGTCTCCTCTATCCCTCTCTCTGTCTGTCTGTATCTCTCTGTCTCTGTCTCTCTCCTCTCTCCTCTCCTGTCGGTCTGTCTCTGTCTCTCTCTCATCAAAAAAGAAAAATCTGTCTCTCTCGCTCTCCTCTCTCTCTGTGTCTCTGTCTCTCTCTCGTTCTTATCTCTTCTGATCTGTCCTCTTAAAGGAGATCATCGTTTTTGGCTGCGTGCTCTCTCGTCTGACGAATAGGTTAAGCAGGATAAAATAGTTGTTTGTGCGTGTGTGCGTGCGCAAAATTATGTGTGTGGTGTGTGTGTGTGTGTGTGTTGTTGAGTGTGTTTGTGTGTGTGTGTTGGGTGCGCGTGCGTGCGCGGCGCGCGCGCGTGTTGTGGGGTATGTGTGTGTGTGTGGGTGCGTGCGTGCGTGCGTGTAGCTGTGTGTGCGGGATGTGTGCGTGCGTGCGTCGTGTGTGTTTGTGTTTGTTGTGTGTGCGTGCTGCGTGGCGTGGCGTGCGTGCGTGCGTGCGTCGTGCGTGTGTGTGTGTTGAAAATGCACGAAAACATGGCTAACACACATTTTTGCGTCAGCTGAAAGCTCACAGCACAACAACAACAACAACAAACACAAAAAAATTTAAAAGGATTTAACACTTAGTCTCATCATTGGAGACAAAGATATCTTAGTAACGACGACTCCAAACTTGCACATGACGGTGTTTCTTTCTCAGCTCAGACTGGACTCTGTTTCGTCAAGTCTTGGGACTTCCAAGTCGTTTTAATAAGGGAATGCCCATCCAAAGGCCGTCCTATAACTGAATCAGTTCACCATCTCATGAGAATAAAGCAAAGACTGTTTATTGACCCGACGCTTAACTAACTGAACCAAAACTGGGGTGCAACCTTGATAATGCCACTCTCAACATTTTTTGAGATTTTTGCATTTATGCATAACTTACGTTTTTTTGTTTTCGTAACATGTCATGCTGGGCTCATTGATTTCTAAAAGGAACATAATATTTTTTTTTTGTGTGTGAATGTGGCTATTTTTCGTTTTTTCATTTCTTGGGAGATTGTTTGCTTCAGAATAACCAAAATGTTTTTTCAGATAACCTAATTCCCGGGAATAAAAACCTCCTCTCACCGGTGATCGAAATTCAAGTGATGAACTGCAAGAGCAATGCAACATAGTGTGGGTTAGTTTGTATTTTTTTTTCTTGTTTTTTTTTTTTTTTTTTTTTTTTGTTTTTTTTAGTCTGATGTATTGCTTTCGAGTTAACCAAAACAAATTGAATTGGATTATGGTCAAAACCATAACGTCGGGAAGAAGGAAATAGAAGAAAAACCTATTACGTATCCCGGTGATTCAAAATTCCAGCGGAAAAAAGCAAAACGACAGAGCACTTAGGACCACAAAACTGCACCGAGAGGAAAGTTTCAAGTTGTTTCATTCTTCCGTTCTTGAAGAGGCTCGAACTTGCCTTGACCAATTATTCTCGCAAAGAGCTTGACACTTTGGTTTACTATATTCTATCTTCCTGTTTCCTTCTTCTTTATTCTTTATTCAATTTCGTGACACATTCCGTCGAAGTCTCTATTCATAAATTTCCTGTATGTACCTGTTTGCTACACTTTTACGTGCGACTGGTTCATAATAGTTCAGGTTGTCTCTTCTCCCCCCAATAGATTAAACCCCAAACAAGTTACTAACCTCAACTAGAAACCTATTCACCGTTATATGAACAAAAAATTCGTTAAACCTGGAATGAAAGAATTGTTTGCTCTTTAAATCATTGTCATATCAAATGTTGGTGAGATTTTCTAAACATAGTTTGCTCAAATATTCTGTGTGTGACGTTGGAATACACTGCATGGTGAGGACAGAAACTAGCAGATGGTTGACGTGGTGTGACTGTTGCACACGCGTCATAGGTTATTTTCTTCCAATTACATTTACAGGAAAGTAATCGTCCACAATCAAACCCTGCGGAGCTTTCACGAAAATTGTCTTTCTGGCGGAGAAGGGAGGCGGAGAAAAGAAAAAGACTGCTTCGATAAGAAACCATACCACAATGAAAAAGTGTGGGAGCGCATATTGAGTCTTTTGTCCCTGTTTTTTCATCACGCAACATTGCGTCATCATGCTAATTAATAAAATGTCAATCGCAAACTTAGAGAGAGGAAAAAAATGAAAGAATGGCATGAGTGAAAGAAAACGTAGTTAGTTTTCACAATTTCCTTTCCTTAACCATGAAGAACTCCGTCTGTCTGTCCTGTCTGTCTGTCTGTCTGTCTGTCTCTGTTGTCTCTCTCTCTCTCTCTCTCTCTCTCTCTCTCTCTCTCTCTCTCTCTCTCTGTGCACAAAAGTACAAGCTTTGGCATCAGTATTTCAGTCTATTATATTATCTCTGCACGCACCGCACGCACGCACACACTCAGCATACAAACCATGCACACGTACATGTGTACATATATATGCACATGTATCTTTAAATATTCGCACGTGCACGCTGAAAATAAAGATCTGTTCAAACCAGCTGAGAACATTTGACGCTCGTACGAGAAAGAAAGAAAGAAAAAGAAAGGGAGGTAAAGAAAGGAGGAAAAGGTAGAAAGAAGAGAGAAGATAGAAGAAAGAAAGGAAGGAAGAGAAAGAAAGGAAGGAGAAGGAGAAAACGAAAGAAAGGAAGAAGGAAAGAAAGGAGAAAGAAAGGAAGAAAGAAAAAAAAGAAAAGAAAGGAAAGAAAGAAAAGAAAGAAAAAAAGAAAGAAAGAAAGAAAGAAAGAAAGAAAAAAAAGAAAGAAAAAAAAGGAGAACCGAAGTAAAAGAGAAAAAGCGAGAACTTCATCCCATGTAGGGCGATAAGGCCTGGTCATGTAGCCAAACTACAAACCTCACCAGACCCAATCAGCTGTAGTCTCTCTCTTTAGAAAGTAGTAGTAGTAGTAGTAGTAGTAGTAGTAGTAGTATAGTAGTAGTAGTTCTTGTTGTTGTTTGTTGTTGTTGCTGCTGTTGTAGCAACAGTAGTAAAAGTAAAACGAATGAATAAATACATGCCTGCATACACACACACACACACATACATACATACATACATACATACATACATACATACATCATACATACATACATACCACATACATAATACATACATACATACATACATACATACACACATACATACATACAATACAGACATACATACTATAGCACAATACATAACATGCATGCATACATACATCGAAAAGAAATGAGAGAATCACTAAATAAATCAATGAATAATACATGAATAGATAAATAAACAAATTAATAGATAATGAATCAATAATGAATACACGAACAAGGAAACAAATAAAGAAGCAAATAAATACACGAATAGATAAATCAATTAATTATTCAATTAACAAATAAATAAATCAGTGCCCAAATAAATAAAGAACGTAAAAATAAAATTATTCATAAACACAAAATTATTGGTTTTAAAGTCATGTTCAGTTCTGGTGATGATTCCTAACACGCTTCTAGATACCAGAGTGCGTGACTACAAAATGTCATTTGTCATGCTATAGAGGGACTGGCAGATGGTTGACATGATGCGGGTGTTCTTCAAAATCAAACTCCCTGCATTTCTTTTTCAATTTCATTCAATAACGAAAAGTGATGTTCAAAATCAAGACCAGCGGAGCTTTCAGGAAAATCATCCTTCCGGCTTGAAGTAGAAGAAAGGCATACTTTGAAAAGAAAGCGTTATGACGATAAAAGCGCTACGCAGATTATCTTTTGTCCCAGTTTCGTCGGCACATATAGCTGCTGTCTATTATGAAAAAGAAAAAAAAATAAATAGGATGTCAAAAATGCAAAAAAAAAAAAAAAAAAAAAAAGAAAAAAATGAAATGACAAAATGAAAGAACATGTCGAATTTTTTTTTAATGAATTGCTTTAATTTTAATCATCCAGAACTCTCTTTGTCCCTGTCTGTCTGTCTGTCTGTCTCTTTCTGTCTGTCTGTCTGTCTGTCTGTCTATCTGTCTCTCAATGTGGGTGCATGGGTTGGGTATGGGGTGTGGGTTGGGTAGGGTAGTGTGAATTTGAGTAATGTTAAGATGTGCTGATATCTTTTTGCACAAGTGTGGTGTGTGTGGTGTGTGTGTGTGTGTGTGTGTGTGTGTGTGTGTGTGTGTGTGTGTGTGTGTGTGTGTGTGGTGTGTGTGTGTGTGTGTGTGTGTGTGCGCACGTGTGTGTGTGCGTGCGCACGTGTGTGCGTGTGTGTGCGTGCGTGTGCGTGCGTGCGTTCGTGCGTGCGTGTGTGTGTGTTGTGTGTGTGTGTGTGTGTGTGTGTGTGTGTGTGTGTGTGTGTGTGCGAGCGCGTGTGTGTATGTGTGTGCGTGTGTGATGTGTTTGCGTGTTGCTTTGTGTCTGTGTGTCTGTGCTTTGTGTGTGTGTGTGTGTGTGAGAGAGCGAGGAAGCGTGGGAGCGAAGTGTGTGAAGCGGAGTTTGAGAGAGTGGAGTGTGAGAGAGAGAGAGAGAGAGAGAGAGAGAGAGACAGACAGAGAGACAGACAGACAGACAGACAGACAGACAGAGACAGACACAGACACAGACACAGAGAGAGAGAATGTCCTTCCCGCATGGACATTCAAGGCCGCAGCCAGAAGTAAAAACTGTTGTTGACCTCAACAGCCTGGTCAGACAGATGTCAGCCGTCCTGCTGTCATCTGACCGCAGCTCCACACACAAGGAGGTGCTTGACCTCTCCTGTTCCACTGTGTCTCTTGTCTGTGGCCATCCCGCTGCCAACGTCCTCCTTACAATAGCAATAAGCTTGCCGCTGTGCATCAGCCTTGGGTACAGGGGTACTACCTTAGGGGAGGGGAAGCAAATTAAAAGAGAGAGCTCCACCTCTGCGTCTTGTCGCTGGGTCTCTGCCTGTCTGTCTGTCTGACTGTGACGTGGGTGTTGACTGGCTGGCTGGCTGGTGTGGCTAACTCTGTGTGTGTGTGTGTGTGTGTGTGTGTGTGTGTGTGTGTGTGTGTGTGTGTGTGTGTGTGTGTGTGGTGTGTGTGAGCTTACTGGCCTCAAAGTGTCAGACTGGGAGGAAAGGGTTGGGAAAGACGGGGGAGATAGGAAAGGGGTGGAGTGAAAATCCTAATTACAGAGACTGGATGTTGGACAGGCAAGTTTGGATAATATTCATGTTCAAGCGGCTATCGAGTGATAAAAGGTTGCGACTTAGGCATCAAGCCTCTTGAATATAAATCTAAATGGCTGTGACTTTGTTGTGAAATAATATTCCCCTAGCTTCTTGCATTGGTTTTCGAATACGCTATTTAGCCATTTTTTTGTAGGTTTGTGTACGAAAGTGTCATTACAATAAATCATTGAAGAGAGAGAGAGAGAGAGAGAGAGAGAGAGCGAGAGAGGGGAGGAGAGAGAGAGTGTGTGTGTATGTGTGTGTGTGTGTGTGTGTGTGTGTGGGTGGTCTGTCTGTCCGTCTCTCTGTCTGTCTGTGTATGCGTTCATGTATGTGTGTGTGTGTGTGTGTGTGTTGTGTGTGTGTGTGTGTGTGTGTGTGTGTGTGTGTGTGTGTGATGTGAGTGAGAGAGAGAGAGAGAGAGAGAGAGAGAGAGAGAGAGAGAGAGAGAGAGGGGGGGGGGGGGCTGCATGCTAGGCTTCCATTTCTGGTACTTCTGACCGCAAACATGTGTAAACTTTAGATTTCTATATCTCTTTGTACTGAAAAGATTTCTCGCATACCCAAGGCTTGCGTTGGATTGGACTTCTTTTCTAACAATTTGAAACAAAACTAGAAAAGTAAATAAAAAGTGGAATAAATTGCTTTTGTTGCTAATGTGCCGGACATGTTGTGCAAAAATCCTGCCGGGGAAAGAAAAATGCTAAGGGGACTTCAGGTTAATCTATGGATTGGGTTACTCTTCTACTAACTTGTAAGAAATATTCAAATATACGTCACAAAATGAAATTGTAACGTCCGGGGCCATTTTTCTGTTCCTGAAAAACATGGCGCAGTGAATCTAGATTCTTCGTCGCAGACCCCGAGAACGCTGCTCTTGATAGCGTCTTTAGAACTTAACTGCAGTGTTTTCTGTTTGTAATTGGACTGATCGTTAATTACTGCGTGCCCGTTATTTCCCCAAGCAAAATAAAAATGTATGCAATAAAACACATCTTAAGCAATACCCATGCGATTGCTGTGAAATAATCTGTAGCGAGGTGAAAATACGATCAAAGACCACATCTGGTGAAACATTATCTTTAGAGAAATATAAGCATATGACCTATAAAGCAGCAATTTTCTTATTTGACTTGAAAAATCGCACAACCAACGAATGTACAGCGAAAATTAAGTGTGTGTATGTGTGCATGAGTGCGAGTGTGTGTGTGTGTGTGTGTGTGTGTGTGTGTGTGTGTGTGTGTGTGTGTGTGTGTGTGTGTGGTGTGTGGTGTGGTGTGTGTGGTGTGTGTGTGTGTGTGTGTGTGCGCGTGCATGCAGTGCGTGCGTGCGTGCGTGCTTGCGTGCGTGTGTGCATGTGTGCATGCGTGCGTGCGTGCGTGCGTGCGCGTGTGTGCATGTGTGTGTGTGTTGTGTGTGTTTGTGTATGTGTGTGTGGTGTGTGTGTGTGTGGTGTGTGTGTGTGTGTGTGTGTGTGTGTGTGTGTGTGTGTGTGTTATAGAGAGAGAGACAGACATACAGATAGACACACAGATGGAGAGCGAAAAGAGATAGAGAGAGGGTGGAGAGTGAGAAAGATGAAGGGTATGCGTAGAATCTGGGGACTATGATAGCGATGCTGGTGTGAAGAAAGGACATGCAAAGACGTAAGCATCTTATCCAATAACTTTCCAAAGCCAGGGTAACGCTTATCTTGATTGAATACAATGAAAACGAGGCTGGAGGCGGGGGATCAGGTTTTCAATAGTGTGCTGCCTTTTATCGTCATCCTTTGAGCCTACTCTTCATAAACTTCAGGGGGCAGTTTTAGGCCAACGGCTAAAACATTAACAACTTGAGCGTAAATATCTGGCTTGCTTTTTTTCGTTTCAATCTTTTTTTTTCTGTATTTTTTCTTTCAGTCCCTTCAGTTTTTTTTTTTTCTTTCTTTTTTTTTTTTACTTATCCTTTTTCACTTTATTTCTTCGATTTTCTTTGGAGTTTTTTCATTCTCGTTCTTTCTTTTCTGCTTGTCCTTTTCCTTTTATTCGTTTTCTTTTGGTTTTCATTGTTCCTTTCTTTGTTTTGCTGTGTCTGTAGGTCCATTCCATTGGAACACTGCAGGTTTCCCATTCTCGTCTCTCTCTTCCAGTCCTGTTAATTTCACTAATTGATTTTGTTTGTTTGTATGCTTTTCTTTCCTCTTCGTTTTCCCTCTTTTACTTCTATTTAATTGCCTTTCTGTATCCTGTGCTTTCTCTTTAATTGGTACATTTGTATCTCTTTTTTTTTCTTCTTTTTATTTTCTCTTTCGAACATCATGTCGGTTCCGGTGTCCTTTTTGAGTAGAAAACTAACGTGCTGAAACTAGTCAGACTTGTTGCATTATTACTTTAAGTCCCATGTTCCTTTTCTTTCTATTTCATTGTCTTCATGCTTTGTTTTTTGCAATCAGAATTAAGTCGAAATAAACAGAATGACGTGAGGCTGTTTGTTCCACTCAAATTGTCACAGTCATCTAAATTATTTGATGCCCCTCCGAAAGACTTTCTTGCACTCCCCATGAAGACTCCCAGTGCATCACAGATCGCTTTGCAAGGGCCTGTCAACCCTTTGGACTTACAATCAGTCTTGGTGAGACCGAGGCCATGTTCCAGCCTTCACTGTCTGGAGCTGGCAGTGCTCCCCCACCACATGTCGGCATCAAGGACACAGAGATCGCACGGTCTGTGGATGCAGAGGTGGTGCTGTAACATCTCCAAGGCCAGCTCTGCCTTTGGCAGACTCTCAAAAGAGTCTGTGACAAGACCATGGCATCAAACTGC
>JADBJO010024009.1:22500-25739 GCA_016801955.1 Conus betulinus | reverse complement strand
TGCCTCTATCCGTGTGCCCCCCCTCCCCACCCCACCCCCACCACCCCACCCCCCCCCCACTCTCCATCATTCCTTTTCTCTGGAACTACTTTTCTGGGGACCTGCTTTTTCTGGAAGCTTCTTGTACAGAACCTCATCACGAGAGCAAACAGTTCTCCGTAAATGATATGGTCAGCCGGCTTCAGAGAGCAGAGGGTGGGGGTTGGTGGTTGAGGGGTGAGTGAAGGGGGGGGGGGGGGGGGGGAGGGAGATTTAGAAGTACGAAAGCCTGTCCCCTTTCTTTCTTCACCACTCTCCACCTCTATCCGCCCACCCCACCCCCCCACTCTCCCCCCCCTACCCATTTTCGCGTCCCCGCCTCCTTCCCCTTTTTACATTCTTAATTCGACTGTATCTGTAGAACGCAAAGGTTGTAATTATGTAGCTGAATGCGAATGTTTTTTCATTTGAGGTTTTTGTCTATGAGGTTTCAGCTAATCTTGATCTGATGTATTTTTCTCTCCGTGGGATTTCCGTTGTCAACGTTTTCAACAGCTTGCATACAAAGAAATCCGCGTCTCTCCCTGTCTCACTCTGTCTCTGCGTGTTTGTCTGTCTGTCTGTCTGTATCTGTATGTCTGTATGTCTCCCTCTGTGTGTGTGCGCGTGCGTGTGTGCGTGCGTGCGCGCGCGCGCGCGTGTTTGTGTATGTGTGCGCGTCTTACTCTCTCTCTCTCTCTCTCTCTCTCTCTCTCTCCTCTCACACACCACACACACACACACACACACACACCAACACACACACACACAACACACACACACACACACACACACTTCCATTGCATGCATACATGCATGCTTTCAAAACAACGCTTTTTTTCTGCTGGAAGGCTTGCACATTGGCCTCATCTAACTGATGTTATTTGTGACTACCAGTGTCAACGCCGCTGTCCTACTAATTCATCAAAACGTGAGGTAAAACAGACTGCGCTCACCTATGCATTGTCGCCAAAGGGTTCCTATTCGGACACGCCACTCACCTGCAAGTGATGGACTGAACGGACAGAGAGGGACAGAGACAGAGAGAGGGGGGAGGGCGACAGAGAGAGGGGCGGAGTGAGAGAGAGAGAGAGAGAGGAGAAAGAGAGAGAGAGAGGAGAGAGAGAGAGAGAGAGAGAGAGAGAAGGCGGGGGTGGAAGGAGAGAGAGGGGGAGAGCGTGGGGAGGGAGAGAGAGGGAGAGAGAGACGAGTGTGTGTGGGGGGTGGGAAGGGGATGGGTGGATTTGAAAGGGAGCGGAGAGCGAGGGAGGGAGAGGGAGGGGATGGGAGGGGAGAGAGAGTGGGGAGAAGGAGCGAAGATAGGGGAGAACTGGAGAGGAGGAGGGGAGAGTGGAAAGAAGAGGGGCGATAGAGAGAGAGGAGGAGAGGAGGGAGAGCGTGGGAGGAGTACTGGGAGGGAGGGACAGAGGGGGGAGGAGAGAGGGAAGACAGAGAGAGAGGGAGAGAAGGGGGAGGGGATGAGGAGAGGGGGGAGAGGAGAGAGTGGGAGGGGAGAACAGTGGAGGTAGAGAGAGTGGAAAGAGAGAGAGAGAGGGGGAGAGGAGAGGGAAGGAGGAGAGAGAGAAGTAGAGAGGGTGAGACTGGAGAGGACCTCAGGAGAAAGAGAGAGGGAGAGAGGGAGAGAAAAAGACGGAGGAGGAAGAGAGAGAGGGAAAGGAGGAGTGCAAGGGGGAGAGGGGGGGGGACGGGGGAGAGAGAGAGATCCAGAGAGAGAGTAGAGGAGAGGGAAGAGAGACAGAGGGTGAGAGAGGGAGAAGACCGGACAGGGACAGAGACGAAGAGACAGAGGAGAGAGGGAAGAGAGAGAGACGAGAGAGAGAGAGAGAGACAGGAGATCAGAGACAGGGACATGCACAGACAGACAAAGGGAAGAGAGAGAGAGAGAGTTGACATGTAGAGAGAAGTCAGAGACAGACAAAGGGAGAGAGACAGAGGGAGAGACGAGAGAGAGGACAGAGAGAGAGAGAGACAAAGGGAGACAGGAGAGGACAGAGTACAGAGTGAGGACAAAGGGAGAGAGAGAGACAGAGAGAGAGAGAGCCAGAGGACAGAGGGACAGAGACAGAGAGCAAAGGGAGAGAGGAGAGGAGAGAGAGACAGAGAGACCAGAGACAGAGACAGAGACAGACAAAGGGAGAGAGAGAGAGAGAGACAGAGACAGAGGACAGAGACAGACAAAGGGAGAGAGAGAGAGAGAGAGACAGAGACAGAGACAGAGAAGACAGAGGGAGAGAGAGAGAGAAGAGAGAGAGAGAGAGAGACAGAGAGAGAGAGACAGAGACAGAGACAGGACAAAGGGAGAGAGAGAGAGAGACAGAGAGACAGAGAGACAGAGGACAGAGACAGAGACAGACAAAGGGAGAGAGAGAGAGAGAGAGAGAGAGAGACGAGAGAGAGAGAGAGAGAGAGAGAGGACAGAGACAGACAGAGGGAGAGAGAGGAGGAGAGAGACAGAGACAGGGACAGAGACAGAGACAGACAGGAGGGGAGAGAGAAGAGAGAGAGAGAGAGAGACAGAGACAGAGACAGAACAGAGGGAGAGAGAGAGAGAGAGAGACAGAGACAGAGACAGAGACAGACAGAGGGAGAGAGAGAGACAGAGACAGAGAGAGAGAGAGAGAGATACAGAGAGACAGAGAGACAGAGACAGAGACAGAGACAGACAAAGGGAGAGAGAGAGACAGAGACAAGAGAGAGAGAGAGAGAGAGAGAGACAGAGAGACAGAGACAGAGACAGAGACAGACAAAGGGAGAGAGAGAGGACAGAGACAGAGAGAGAGAGAGAGAGAGGGGGAGGGGGATTTTGGAAGGGATGAGGCGCGGAGAACAGATAGGAAATGTTAGAAGAAAGGAAAAAATGGACAGAGTGGGAAAGGTGCTTTTTTTTTTTTTTTTTTTTTTTTTTTTTTTTTTTTTAGGCCTAGTTTTTCTGACTTTGAGTTGAAAGGTTTTCCTTCAATGTGTCTTTCAAAATGTTGTTTCCACAAGCAATCGACTTCCCGTTGTCATTTCGTTAAAGGCCAATACTACCAAAAGTTAATCTTACAATTACCTGGCATTTCATAGAGCTGTGTGTGCGTGCCCGTGCCCGTGCGCGCGTGCGCGAGTGTGTGTGTGTGTGTGTGTGTGTGTGTGTGTGTGTGTGTGTGTGTGTGTGTGTGTGTGTGTGTGTGTGTGCGTGTGTGTGCGTGTGTGTGTGT
>JADBJO010024009.1:0-2500 GCA_016801955.1 Conus betulinus | reverse complement strand
GTGTCTCCAGGTCTGGTATTGTAGCTGTAGCAGCAATGCTATCAGAGCCGTCCCCTCGGCTGTCGTAACCCTCTACGGCTGTTCTGTCGCAGTGCCAAGGCGTGATTGTCTCCTGAGAGCTGGGAGGTCCTAGCACTGGTCTGTCAGTAGTACCCTGAGCACGACGTGGCTTCTGAACTGAACATAAGTTAGAGACCCGTCCTCTGTCAGCCTGCGCATCGTTCTGTCAGAGTTGGTCTGCTTGTTTAGCTGACCATCAGTGACCACTTCTCAAGCGAGGTGTACTTGCGCTAGGCTTGCCTGTATTCACAGCATCCACGCGTCACTTGCACTCCCTCCGACTTTATGGTGAAAGCTTTTCACCCAGGGGAGTGCTTTGAGGAGGGGGGCCCTTCACCATGTTTGGGAGTTCAGGTCCTTTAAGCACAGACAGGACACACTGACGAAAAGTCAGGCTTGCCCGCTGGTCATTAGCCTTACATGCTTTACTGCCAACTAAATGTCAAACTTAAAAAAAGAAAATTTCAGATTTTCATTATGCTGATCGATGAGAATGAGGATGATAGAAATGATGCTACGGATTTCTGTTTCGGTCTGAGACTGCATGACAGGGCTGTCCTCTACTCTTTCTTTCATAATATATCCCGGCGTCAACCAGCCCGAGAAATACAGACACCTGCAGTGTGTTGGTCAGGAAATTTGAGCAACACTCTCACAGACGCATCCATTCAGTGGATGAAACTCAACTCTGTGGTCCCAGTCTTCCTAACTGAGCCTTTAACAAACTCAACTCTAGGTAGAAGCCGGTTGGGTCAGAAAAATCCCACATGACACTGATGGGAATCGAACCCGCGACCTCCCAGCCGGGAGTCCGTGACGCTGACCGCTTCGCCACGGTGGCTGGTACTACATGTCAAACTTGTCTTCTTGCAGGCACAATGCTCTAGCCCCTTGTGGCACAGCCTTTTAGGACACCTGGTCTCAGGCTGTCTGACAGAAAGTCAAATATCCCATAAACTAGGGACCCCTGGGACTGCGCAGGCGACAGGCTAGACCATCCAGGGAAAACGCTCAGGGGATGGAAGAGGATCGAAGCTAGGGCTGATCCCTTGGGCATCCTGAGGGATAAGTCATCAGGAATGTACTTTCCATTCACCTCAAATTCCGTCATGCTGGTCCTTAAGGGGTGAAGGGGGAAAACGGAGTTCCTATTTACCTCACCTTCATCACTGCTCATCGTCTTCAGGATTGAGATGGAAACAGACATCCTGTCCACATCATCTTCCACCACACCCATGGTGTCCCAGTGCCCTGACCCTGTCCGCATCATCCTCCACCACACCCATGGTGTCCCAATGCCCTGACCCTGTCCTCATCAACCTCCACCACACCCGTGGTGTCCCAATGCCCTGACCCTGTCCTCATCAACCTCCACCACAGCCATGGTGTCCCAATGCCCTGCGCCTGACCCTGTCCTCATCAACCTCCACCATACCCATGGTGTCCCAATGCCCTGACCCTGTCCTCATCAACCTCCACCATACCCATGGTGTCCCAATGCCCTGCTCCTGAACCTGTCCTCATCAATCTCCATCACACCCATTGTGTCCCAATGCCCTCTCCTGGACTTGAAGAGATCATCCACAGTGGTAGACCTGCTCAATGACACTTCAAATTTGTGTTTATCGGCCAACAAATTTCGAGGTGACCCTCTCCAAATTCCATGATCATTTTATTGTCCTAGCTACTTTCCTTCGTTTGACGGCTTCTTTATGATATTTCGAAGCTTTCCCCCTTTCTTAATGAACACCGAAACTAAAAATTGTAATTTAGCTCAAAACAACCATCAAATTTTAAAATGCTTGATCCTCTTTGAATATAGTCGAAGATGTACTTGCTTGGCTTTAATTTGCAGAACATCAGTTTTATAAAACAGGTCCGTACTCCTGGAAATGAAGTTTGGGGATTGAACAAAGCTTTATAAATAAATCTGCCCCCCCCCCCCCCCCCCCCCAAAAAAAAAAAAAAAAAAAAAAACCAAAAAAAAACACCTAACCAAATTGTTTGCGAATGGATGATCTGCCGAGAACTAACCACAGACATCTTGTTTTAACACCGAAAAACTCCCTCTGTACAGTGATCGTGGTTCTCAGGTAGGTTGGCCACGAAGCAGCGCCTATGGGCTGTAACTGAGGCAGTGCTGTCATCAAACCCTGCTTCCATTCTGTCGGGGGTTAAGCTGAAAAGACGCACCCAGAGAGCTTGTTAGCCCAGTGACAGCAACATTAAGCTTGAAAGGTTTATGGGAGAGCGATTCGGCTGGAAAGTGAGTGTGTGTGTGTGTGTGTGTGTGTGTGTGTGTGTGTGTGTGGTGTGTGTGTGTGTGTGTGTGTGTGTGTGTGTGTGTGTGTGTGTGTGTGTGTGTGTGTGTGTGTGTGTGTGTGTGTGTGTGTGTGTGTGTCTTAAACTTTATTCCTTTTAGTTTGTCTAGACCCTAAAA
>JADBJO010024008.1:10000-22500 GCA_016801955.1 Conus betulinus | reverse complement strand
GAAAAGGTAAAAAGGACAGCTTATTAGCAATTTTGTTTCGTTTATATTAGACTCTTTTAGGAGGTTAGAGGCAAATGACTGGATAGATTTTGTAGATTGCATTCTTCTGGCCCGTTTCACGAAATCTGTTTCTGATTTAAGGATACTTCTTTTGCACAGAAGTTATCCTGTGAAAGACTCTTTAATATGAATTTTGAAGCACATGCTGTATTCAATATGTACATTCCAAGAAAGTTTGGTATACACCTAGGAATTGAACAGTTTTACACATACTCTAAAGCAATGCCATCTAAAGTGAATGAAGGGAGTTTCTCCGGATCATATCCAGCATTGAATAGCATGATATTTGTTTTTTCTACTGAAAGTACCAGCCCGTTTTCATTTAAAAAGCTAACAATTTTATTCAGCTCATGTTGGTATTTATTTCGTATATAGTTTAGCCATCTAAAAGGAGTTTTTCTTTTCATAGTTACCTTCATCCATAGGCATATATCGTCAGCAAACTGTGCTAATACTGTATCTTTACATAGGCCTTTGGGTAAATCTGCCATTAAAATATTGAATAAAATTGGGGAGATTACTGATCCTTGCGGGAGACCCATTTGTAATTTTCTTGGATTTGAATATACATGTTCTATTCTTGCTTGAATGGTTCTATTTTCTAAAAATGATTCTACAAAATTGTACATGTTACCACTTATTCCAATAGTTTTCAGTTTATACAAGAGTCTTTTATGCCATACTTGCTCGTATGCTTTTCTTATATCAACAAAGGTTGCAAGGATATTCTTTTGTCGCGCGAATTGTTGTTTGACATGTGTGTCGATTGAAGGGTAAATTGTGAGAGGTGACACATGGTACACGCTTTACTTTCCAGTTTGGTGTCTACTGCATTCCACTGACATAACATGCTTTTTCTTCGAATAATTTTTTTCAGCTTTTTATTTTTAAGGTTTTTTTCGTTTGGTGCCACAAAAAATGCAACAGGGGACGATGAACTTTACAAAGAAATTTGCTTGGCTGATGTATTGAAATTTGTTGCCCTTTTCCTCTTTTCCGCCGCACCTTACAAAGCTCAAAATTTGTTCAAATAAATGAAGAGGGTAAAAAAAAAAACCAACAGGATTTAAACAATGTCTTGGGATTGTTGTGGTTCCTCGTTGTGTGGTGTGTGTGTGAGTGTGTGTGTTACATGTGTGTGTGTGTGCAGTGTGTGTGCCGGTGTGTTGTGGGTGTTGTGTGTGCTGGTGGCGTTGTGCGTAGTGTGTGTGGTGTGTGTGTGGTGTGTGTGTGTGTTGTGTGTGTTCTGAGCTGTACCTGGAGCCAGCTGCATGCATGCGCATGCATACCAATGCAGGCACGGCATATATAATACGCATTAGTAATATTAGTAAGTTCAAGTAACTTCATACCCAATGGTCTCAACTCTCCTCTGAGCAGGTTTTTGGGAGTAAATTTAAAAGATTCATGTCTGGTAAACTGTTATTTTTCACTACATGGAAGCTCATTGCCGGTTTTCAAAAAAGTGCGTTTGCATTTTTATTCCCCTAGGGGAAAGTTTAGGCATCTTAACAAACAACACCACAACAAACAACAAAATAACCCAAGTAATAATAATAAATGAATTTAAAAAACAATCTAGCATTTATAAAGCGCCTTGCCAATGGTTATGGCGTGACAATACACTCTCGTGTAAACAACGGGCTGCCACCTGGGTAGTGCGCGATCTTGAAGAGGCTGTCGGGCGATTCATTAGTTGTTTCCGTGTCATCAGTCAAATTTGTTTCACCTCAGTTCCTATTGCCTTTTTTTTTTTTTTTTTTTTTTTTTTTTTTTCTTCATGATTTTTTTTTTTTTTTTTTGTTTTGTTTTTTTTTTTTTTTTTTACATTGTTTTTCAAATTAGATTACTTCAAATTCTTTTTTCTTACTTTCAGTTTCTTACGCAGCAGGGAACTTGACATACTATATGTAACACCTTTCACCTATGCAAAAAACGGCCCAACACTAGACTTCACTTGCGGAAAGTAAAGTTGGCGCGATGTAAAAAGTGTGGGCAAGATGGTATGCGTGCGCCGATCACACAGGTGAACCCTAGTTTTATGGTCTCATTGCGAAGAGGGGACTCTTGGGGGAAACGGAGTCGAAAGAGTGTGGTCAGAAATCCCAATGGTTAAACTCCGAGAGAGGGAAAAAAAAAAATTCCCTGTACCGAAAAAACGGGACCATTTTGACTTCTTCATTTTTTAAAAAAACAAAAAAAAAAAAAAAAAGCAATAAAAATAAATAATTAGCAAGTTTCAGTCTGGCGGTAAACAATCCGGAACAGGGACTCGTTCCGAACACAGCCTTGTTCAGGGGTGAAACTAAGATTTTCGCATCTCAGTACGTAATTGATTGCAAGAAAAAAAAAAAAAAAGAAAAACAAAAAAAAAAAAAAAAAAAGAATAAAAACATATTGTTAGAAAATCGCGCCTGCACAAGGATCAAAAAGCTCTTCATTGGCTAGAGAAAGAACTCTTATGCTTGCTCCTCAAAATGAGCCGATGCGATTTCCATTGGCTTATTTAGTTTCATATCAGAGATATCTATGACAACAAGGCTACGATTGTATGCATTAAAATGATTATTTCAATAAATTCGGAAAAGGTTTGACGAAAGTTGCGGGTTGGGTGTGAATGAAACTCAGATGGTCTCATATCGTCTGGTATTACTCGCTTGGTCTGTCTGTTCTGTCTTCCTTGAACTCGGATGTGCCACTCTCTCTATCTAGCTCTGCTCTCTCCGCTAGATCTCGCGCTCCTCTATCCCTCTCTATCCACACTTCCTCTCCTTTGGTTAAACATTTATGTCTTTTCTCTTATCCCCCACCCACGTTCCTCGTCGTAGCGTTACCTTTTGTGTATCGTGTTTGACTGCATGCTTTTTGCTGTCTGTCCCTTCCGGTCTCTGTGCCCCGTTGTTCTGGTCTGTCTGTCTGCTAGGTCTCTCTCCTTCTTTCCCTCTCTTATATTCTAATCTGCCGATGCCATGCCATGCTGCATGGCATGCCTGTTGCATGCTCTGCCTCAGGCCCTTGCCCCCCTGCCTAGCCTCTGTCTGTCTGTCTCTGTTGTTCTGTCTGTCTTCTATCTTCTCTCTCTCTTCCTACTTCTCTCTCACTTCGGCACCACAAATCTCTCTTTACCAGGCTTTCTAGATAGAAGTTTGTTCAAAAATTCTTTTTGACACTCAAACAGTTTTAAAAATTCAAAGTAACAACATTAACCCGTGCGTTACGTTGTCTGCCTATTCTGAAAGTCCACGTGTTTCTGTGCCCCGCATTGCCCCCCTTCCGGCCTTACCCCCACCCCGTACATATACAAAGGCAACACCAAAAAAACGTTGCCATATCAGTCATTCCTTCCACCTCAAGTAACCGTCCCGGGGTGGGATTGTTATACGTGGGATTGTTCCAGAAGCCATCTGTCTGGGGGAACTATCTTTGCAAAAAAACAGCATTCTTGAATGGTCAGGCTAACTGGTTCTTGAGAAAACCCAATCTTCCAAAAAAACAGGTTATTATACAGTGTAACCAGGTTAGGAATAAGAAGAAGAATGTGGTTTTCTTACTTTTCTAAACGCTCACGGTGCATACCTCCTATGTAAAAAGACCGTTTTGTTTTTCGTTTTTGTATTTATTGTTTTAGGGTCTTGGGAATCTAATATTTTTATATCCTCACCCCACCCCTCCCTCGACACACACACACAACAACAAACACACACCACACAAGGGCCGCGCTCGCACACCCACGCAACCACGCACGCACACCACACACCAAGCAACCCACACCACCACCAACACACACAAACACCACCACACAACACCACCCACCACACAGAAGGTGTCACACCACAGTCGATTTGAAACACACAAGGGAACTCTACACACCAACAAAATACACACACACACACCTACAAACACACACACACAACACACACACACACACCACACCCCACACACACAACACACACACCACACAACACACCACACACACACACACAAAAACACACACAATGTTTATTCTTGATTTTTCATTATTCAACTGTTTTTACTTATCCGACTCTCACATTCTCTGCGGACTTGTTCCCAAATCTGTGTTATCCCTGCTCTCTTACTCACATCCTCTGTGTTTTCAATTTCTCCCACTGAGGACTACTCATATCTCTGCATTCACAGCTTCTCTTCTACTCACCATCTCTGGGTTGTCCAATTTATCGTCTTATACTCATATATCTGCATTCCCAGCTTCTCTCTTACTCAACATCTATTGTCGTTGTCCAATTCTCCATCAACACGTATCTGTTATTCCAAACCTTTACTCGTATACTTTTCAACCTTTCTCCGCCGTTCCGTTGTTTTTTTTTCCTTCTTTTACTCACGTATCTGTATTCCAAAATGCTCCTCTTACTTTACATATCTCGTGTTCCAACTTGCCTTAGCCTCGGATAACATCCCAGTGTTTCACTTCTGTTACTCACATCTCTGTGTTCCCAAAATTCCCTTTATGCTCAAATTTTTCCGCTTCTCTCTACTCCACATTCTTCTGTGGTCCTTTTTCTCTCTAATCACGTCTCTATAATTTCAAAACAAAACTTCTCTCTACTACTCAACTCTGGGTTTTTCCAACTTCCCTTGCTCATATTTGTATTCCCATCTCTCCTGTACTCAAAAATCTCTGTGTTTTCCATCGTCTGGTACTCACATCTCTGTTGTTTCCACTTCTCTGTACTCACATCTCTGTGTTTCCACTTCATCTGTACTCACATCTCTGTGTTTACATTCCTCTGTACTCCACATCTCTGTGGTTCCAATTCTCTGTACTTCAACATCTCTGGTTTTCCACTTCTCTACGCACTCACATTCTCTGTGTTTCCAATTCTCTCTACTCACATCTCTGGTGTTTCCACATTCTCTCTACTCACATCTCTGTGTTTCCACTTCTTATCTACTCACGTCAGTATGCGGTATTCCTATTTCTCTCTACTCACGTCTCTGGTATCCACTTCTCTCTACTCATATCTGTGTTCACTTCTCTCTACTCACACCTGTGTTTCCACTTCTCTCTACTCACATACCTGTGTTCCACTTCTCTCTACTCACACATCTGGGTTTCCACTTCTCTCTACTCAATCTATGTGTTCCAAAATTCGTCTACTCATGTGTCTGTATTCCTATTTCTCTCTACTCACATCGCTGGTTGTGTTACCACTTCTCCCTATCATATCTGCGAGTGTTTCCACTTCTCTTTCTCACATTTACGGTACTCCCACTTCTCTGTTCTCATTTTTCTCCATTTGTCTCAGCTCATATCTGTGTGTCCCCCTCTCTCTACTCAATTGTTTGTATTCACTTTACTTTTCTTTATTCATTCTCTTTACTCCCACCTCCCTCCACTACACATCTCTGTACGCCCACCTCCCTCCTACATCTACACCTCTGCATTCCCACCTCCCTCCACTCACATATCTGTATTCCCACAGGCCCTCACTCACACCTCTGCATTCCAACTCCCTCCACTCACATCTCTGTATTCCCACCTCCAACCACCACACCGCTGCATTCCCACCTCCCTCCACTCACATCTCTGTACTCCCACTTCTCTCTACTCACACCTCTGCATTCCACCCTCCCTCCACTCACATCTCTGTATCCCACCTCCCTCCACTCACACCTCTGCATTCCCACCTCCCCTCCACTCACATCTCTGTATTCCCACCTCCCCACACTCACACACTCTGCATTCCCACCTCCCTCCACTCACATCTCTGTATTCCCACCTCCCACCACTCCACACCTCTGCAATCCCACCACCTCCACACACCTCTGTATTCCCACCTCCACTCCACTCACACCTCTGTATTCCCACCTCCCTCCACTCACATTCTCTGTATTCCCACCTCCCTCCACTCACACCTCTGTATTCCCACCTCACTCCACTCACATCTCTGTATTCCACATCTTACACTCACATTTCTGTGTTCCCAACCTCAATCTACTCATATCTCAATTTCCAACCTACCCCCCTTACATCTCTGTATTCCACCTCCCTCCCTAGTCACATCTCTGTACTCCTACTTCTCTCTTACTCATATTTCTGTATGCTGGTTCTTCTCTACTTACAATTCTGTATTTCCACTTCTCTCTACTCACATCTTGTATTTCCCACATCCCTACACTCACATCTCTGTACTCCCAATTCTCTCTACTCACATCTCTATTCCCACCTCTCTCCACCACTCACATCTCTGTACTTCTACTTCTCTCTACTCACATCTGTGTATTCCCACCTCCCTCCACTCACATCTCTGTATTCCCACCTCCCTTCACTCACATCTCTGTACTCCCACCTCCCTCCACTCACATCTCTGTGCTCCCACCTCCCTCCACTCACATCTCTGTACTCCCACTTCTCTCTACTCATATCTCTGTACAGCCCACTTCTCTCTACTCACATCTCTGTAGTCCCATCTCCTCCACTCACATCTCTGTATTCCCACCTACCTCCACTCACATTTCTGTACTCCCACCTCCCTCACACTCACATCTCTGTATTCCCACCTCCTCTCACCACTATATCTCTGTGTACTCCTCTTCTCTCTACTCACATTTCTGTATTCCCACTTCTCTGTCTACTCACATCTCTGTATTCCCACCTCCCTCCACTCACATCTCTGTACTCCCACTTCTCTCTACTCACATCTCTGTATTCCCACTTCTCTTACTCACAATTCTGCATTCCCACTTCTCTCTATTTACAATTCTACATTCCACTTCTCTGTACTTACTATCCTGTATTTCCATTTCTTTCTACTCACATCTCGGTATTCCACTCTTTTTACTCAGCTGTCCGTTATTCCCCACTTCCTCTACTACCATCGCTATAATAAACACCTATCTCTACCCATAACTCTGTACTCCACCCTCCGCCACTCACAACCTCTGTATTCCAACTTCCCACTATTCACATATCTGTATTTCCACTTCTCTCTGCTGACATTTCTGTTTTACCTTCGCTCTCTACTCACATGCTGTATTCTCACTTCGCTCCACTGACATCTCTGTATTTCCTCTCTCTCTGCTGCTTATAGCTCCCACATCTGTGTTTCCCCTTTTCCCATTCAGGGTCTCTGTATCAGCTCTTTTTCTCTACCCACATAACCGTATACATCTCTTCTCTCTTCTCACCTCATCAATCATTATCCAGATTCTCTGTACTGCCATTTTTCTTTAATCTCATTCCTCTGTTGCCAGCTTTGCTCTGCTCCTATCTATGTTGTGTATCTCTGCTGCCTACTCACATTTCTGTATTCTCCCTTTCTCCACTTATACCTTCTGCATTCCAACCTCTCGCTATTTCGGTCTTCGTCTTCTTTCCTAACTCCGTTTTGGAATCAATGTGGCACCACGCTGAAAAAAAAAAGTTCCCTGAGTTCCTGTAGTTCTGCCGGTTGTGTGACAAGGCTGGCGTCTCTGCAAATATTTTTCGTGTCCATTCTGCAATGCTGTCTGTCAATTTTCAGTTGTTTTTCCTTTCATCTCTCTCCTTCAACAGTTTCCTTGACTGTTTTGCAAGGCCATCGGGTCTTGCAAACATAGCCGTAACAACGTAGATGTCTTTTCTTAACTGGTGTCAGTAGCTCATCATATGGTCCGATGCACTATTTGATGGTCTGACGCCCTAGTTCATCTGTGATACGATCTGTTCATCAGATTTTAGTATCTTGTGGTAACACTTTCATTTTCATAGCTTGGATTCTTTTCCTTTACTCACAGATTTCCATTCCCACATCAGCATTATTCCCACTTTCTCTCTACCAAAGGTCAACATTTCTGTTATATTCTCACTTTTCATCACTTAGAGATCTCTAGTCGCATATTTCTTTGTATACTCTCTTCTTGGTGAAGAAGTTAGCATTATGAGAAAAACCACAGACAACAGTTACAAAAGGGAAGTTTTTTTACCTTGTAGAAAGACATGACCAAAGAGAAGCAAAGTCAAGTCAGCCTTACTCGGGACGAAGACGACGACTGCCTCACACAGGGAGAAGACACACACAATGAAAGATGGACTGAATGTTGTTCTGTTGTTTTCTTGCATCAGTCACCTCAGGTTTGCATTCCTAAATCTCTATGTTCTCACAGCTGTCTACCCACAGGTCTACATTTTCACACATCGGTATATTTGCACTGCTCTCTCCAATAGGTGTGCAATGTATATAACAACTTTTGTTTGCTCACACGTTAGATTTCAACATCTGCATGTTTCCACTGTTGTTTACTCACACAAGTCAGCATCCCCACATCTTTATACAATTACTGATGTCTAGTTACTGGTCTCCATTTCCACATCTGTAAATGTTCACTACTGTTTACTCACAGGCCGACAGTTCGACATCTGTACATTTTCACTACTGTTTACTCACAGGCCGACAGTTCGACGTCTGTGCATTTTCACTACTGTCTACTCAAAGGCCGACATTTCCACATCTGTACATTTTCACTTCTGTCTACTCACAGGCCGATATTTCCACATCTGTACATTTTCACTACTGTTTTATTACTGGCCGACATTTCCACATCTGTACATTTTCACTACTGTCTACTCACAGGCTGACATTTCCATATCTGTACATTTTCACTACTGTTTACTCACAGGCCGACATTTCCACATCTGTGTTTTTTCACTGCTATCTATTACAGATGAACCTGTACGCTTTCACTAGCATACAGCATACTGTCTGTTAATTGGAATCTATTTCCACATCTATATATTTTCACCAACTGCTGCTTTTCACAAGTGTCCATTTTCACATGTTTTACTGTAACTACTGTCAACTCACAGGTCTCTATATCCCCCTGTGTATATTTTACACTACTGTCCTGCTGACAAGTATCCATTTCCACACCAGTATGTTCTACTACTGACTACCCACAGGTATCTATTTCTATACCTGTTCATTTCCATTAATGTCCACTCGCAGGTCTTTATGTCCACACCTGTATATGTCCACTGCTGTGTACTCACAGTATCCATTTCCATGCCTGTATATTTCTACTGTGATCTACTCACAGGTATTCATTTCTGCATCTGAATATTTCTATTATAATCTACACACAGTTTCTCCATTCCTTATCTGTATATTTCCACTGCTGTCTGCTCACAGGCCTCCGTTTTCACACACCAGTATATTTCCACTACTGCCTCTCCACAGGTCAACATTTTCAAATCTGTTTTCTCTGCTCTTTCCAAACGGTTTGAGTTTTCACATTCGTATGTTCCCCACATTCTTAACCCCAGGTCAGCATTCCCACATCCATGTATTTCCACATTCACGGTTAACGCACGTCTCTATGTCTTCATGAGTATATTTCTTCTACCTTTTAGTGAAAGGTCAGTATTTCAAGATTTGTGTATTTCAAATGCTCATTAGTAACGGGTGTGAGTTTTCACGTCTGTAAATTCTCACTGTTTTCTGCTTTACCGGTCTGAGTTCTCAGTGAAGTTCTCTGGAAATGTTCCACTGCGGTCTACTCATTGGTCAGCATTTCCACAATTGTATAGTTTTACTGCTCTTTGCTAACTGGTCTAAGTTTCTACACTGGCACACTTCTGTTTACCACAGGCAAATGTCTTCTTCACTGTGTATCCCACTGCCGTTTAATATCAGATCTCAATTTTCGCATCTTTATATTCTTACTGTTCTGTACGAATGGATCTCAGTACCCGCATCAGTCATTCTGTAATAATATTTTTTAGTTCCCACATCTGTACATTCCTTCTGTTCTGTACTAGTGGGTATCAATTCCTACATCTCTGTACTATTCCTACTGTTTTCTAACGGATTCCACCGTTTCTATTCCCACAGTAGTATAAAGTTTGCAAAAATGTTGTAGAAATAGACAAAGATGGGGACGCAGAGTAAAGGGACCGCAGATACAGTCCACAGTACACAGTCATTTCAGATACAGTCCACAGAACACAGTCATTTCAGAGTGACAGATACAGTCAGAACACAGTCATTTCTCTTCCCTAATCTACATTATTTCTGAGAAATCGGGTTTACGTTAGCATTCTAGGTATGCTTTTCAGCGGACTGAGTCATTTTATTCACATTGTTATCAGTGACTGACCTAGCACTGGAACGGGGGGAACACATTGTCCTCTTATCGTGTGAAAGTTCTCCTTAATAAAACTAATCAGGTCATTTGACATCTTTAAGGCATTCTAAATATTTGCAAATACGATCATTTCTTCTGCCACCCCCCGTACTCTCTGCACACTCTGTAGCTCCATTATCACATCAGCTCTCACCCCATACCCACCCCCCCCCACACACCCAATACCCATGGAAATGTAAAATCTGGAGTTTCCAGTGTCTTCTGGCAAAGATTGATATTCAGCGAGACACCTTAAAATGAAATTCCAGATCTCCCCTACGTAACCGCAATCCCCACCTCCATCTCCACCCGTCCCCCCCCCCCCCCTCTCTCTCCTCTGCCATCTAAACTCGTCAGTCTTGATTCCCTTTCCTCCCACTTCTCTCTGTGGTTCCACGTCCTCCATCTTCCTCTTCATCTACTTTCAAGCCTTGTATCCAGGCTGGTGTCTTCTTTTATTGCCCAGCGTCCCTGTCCCCAGCTGCAGTTTGTGGCGATGGGAGCCATTGGGTTCAATGGAAATGGTGGATCGGAACAGTTTAATTTTGGGGCAGAGCGCCACTCCCTGGCAGAGATAAGAGATAAAGGAGGAATTCTGAGGACAGTCTCGCTCAGCAGGAGGCGTGTAAGGCCAAGACACTAGTGGAGAGGGCAAAATGGGGTGCTGGTTTTATTCGGAGCCAAGACCCTGGTAGATAGGGTTGGTTTTATGTGGAGCATTCCATCTTCCTTCCAGGCACATTCACATCAGGTGAACCCCGCAGAGGTGTCTTTAAGGAAGGACTACAGACTGATCTGTGGACGTTAATCTTAA
The DNA here is from genome assembly GCA_016801955.1 of Conus betulinus. Classification (NCBI taxonomy): domain Eukaryota; kingdom Metazoa; phylum Mollusca; class Gastropoda; order Neogastropoda; family Conidae; genus Conus; species Conus betulinus. Next base: position 11,486 of record JADBJO010024008.1, on the reverse strand, counting down.
TTATTTCCTAGCTTGGTTTCCCAAAAGCTCTTTTAGATTACTTCCAAAGCATTGGTTTACCCATGAATATCTTCACCTGTGAATGTTTGTATACGCTCTAGTCATGGAGCGGAAAAAAAGGATATAGCCAGGGAATTTTTGTGTTGTAAAAACATCTCGATCTTTGCAATGACGTTCTCTCTGACTTGCATCAGAGGATTAGAAATGAGCTGATCTCTTTTGTTGAAAACCATTTCACCCGTGCCTCTACCGACTCTTCCTATCTTTTGAGCAGCTGACGATATTTTTTGTCCAGCATGCTTTCCGGTCTTGTGTAATACCACAAAGAACCGGTGAAAACCAAATATTGTGATCCAATTATTTTGAAAGTGTTTCCCATGTTTTGCATAAGATTTTAGCCAACGTGGTCCATTAGCAAAATTTATGAAACAAATTCAGGCATATTTATTCTTCTTTATTTGTTGACCACATTGCAGTTGTGTTAGTGTCGAAATCTCTCTCTCTCTCTCTCTCTCTCTCTCTCTCTCTCTCTCTCTCTCTCTCTCTCTCCCTGTGTCTCTCTCTCCACTGAGGTAGAAAAAAGGAGAATAAGACAACACTATTGATTCTACACACAGCTCGCCATTCATAAAGACCACCTTTTGCCTTGCACGAACAGGAACTTCGACTAATGGACCATGGGCGCTGCTGCCATTCCCCTTTTCCCCTTCACCGACCACCCATCATCCTACGTCCTTGCCTTCCTCCTCGCCCTCTTGCTCCCCTCCCCCCCCCCCTTCGGCGTTCCCTTTCCTGTCCGTGCGACAAAGCTGGAAGCGTGCATAATAGAGTGAAAGACACCATTGTGAGTTCAGATGAACTGGACAGAAATTGTGGATACTTTGTCATTGCTGGGTGTCTGAGACCAGCAAAGAAAGGCTTTGAAAATGAACGTAAATTAACGTGTTCTTTTTTCGTTTTGTCTGTTTGGTTGGGTTGCTAGTTTATATATCTTGAACAATTTCTTTTTCGATTACAATGATCATCATCACACCGCCAGCTATACAAAATGATAATGATAATAATTGAGAGACATGGATGAAGTGGTCTTCACTGAGATAGGCATGTCAATGCCGGATTGTTCCTCTCTACAGACTGAACCCAGGCTTAGGCTGGTAAGATCCTCCTCCTTCAAAAGCAGAATGCTGACGAGCACACGTCATGAGGCGGCTATCACTGGAGACAAGACATGTCTGAGGTATCAGCTGTGCACAAAGGAACAGGCTGCCAGCACACACGCTTGGTGGTCGGCTCCAAGTTGCATTGCAGAATGAAAGAACAAATGCCCAGAGGCCGCACATTATTGACAACCTGGACACCCTGCTGTGAAGGCGTGTGTGACATAATGATGTAACTTAGATTGAAAAAAAAAACCCCAAACAAACCAGACATGGTTGTTGCTGGTTTTCTCTGGGTCATACGGGCACGGAAAGGCAAGGGGAGCTGG
>JADBJO010024008.1:0-7500 GCA_016801955.1 Conus betulinus | reverse complement strand
ATGTCAGCTCACTTACGTATTGGAAAAAAAAATTCATTGACGCAAAGGTCCCGTTTCGCTTGTTAAGAAAAAATGTTAAGACAATTGACAGAAATGACATCACTGTCGCTCGGATCGAAGAATATATTATTCTGTACTTCACATTAAAAGGCAGCATGAGAAAATCAAGTCTCCCCTTTCGTTTTTGTTCTCCCAGTTCTTAAAGAACAGGGAGTACTTTAGAATGGGAACGAAGAAATGCTGTCTGTGTGTCTGTGTGTCCGTGGTCAAAATGTGTTCCACTCGCTCCAGACAAAACTACTGGGCCGATCTTTCTGAAATTTGTAGATATGTTCATTATGGGTCACGGATGATGCCCGATGTTTTAGTTTACCGTTACAGCTGTTACTAACGGCTGTAACGGCCTGTAAGGCTTTTTCTTCTTTATGGAATATCTCAGAAAGTAATTGGCCGATCTTTGTGAAAATTAGCAGGTATGTTCATTATGGGTCACGGATGATGCCCGATGTTTTAGTTTACCCCGTTATAGCTGTTACTAACGGCTGTCACAGCCTGTAACGGTTTTTCTTCTTTATAGAATATATCAAAAAGGACTTGGCCGATCTTTCTGGAAAATTTGTAGGTATGTTCATTATGCGTCAAGGATGATGCCCGATGTGTTTAAATTTACCGTTACAGCCGTTACTAACGGCTGTAATAGCCTGTAACGGTTTTTCTTCTTTATGGAATATCTCAGAAAGTACTTGGCTGATCTTTGTGAAAATTAGCAGGTATGTTCATTATGGGTCACGCATGATGCCCGGTTTTTAGTTTACCCCGTTATAGCCGTTAACAACGGCTGTAACGCCTGTAACGCTTTTTCTTCTTTATAGAATATCTCAGAAAAGCACTTGGCCGATCTTTCTGAAAAAAATTGTAGGTATGTTCATTATGGGTAAGAAATAATGCCCGATGTTTTACGTTACCGTTATACCTTACTGACGGCTGTAACGGCCTGTAACGCTTTTTTCTTCTTCGTGGAATATCTAAGAAAGTACTTGGCCGATCTTTGTGAACATTAGCAGGTACGTTCATTATGGGTCATGAATAATGCCTGGTTTTTTTAGTTTACCCCGTTATAGCCGTTACTAACGGCTGTAACGGCCTGTAACGGTTTTTCTTCTTTATGGAATATCTCAGAAAGTACGCGGCCGATATTGCTGAAAATTTGTAGGCATGATGATGCCCGATGTTTAAGTTTACCGTTATATCCGTTACTAACGGCCATAATGGTTTTTTTCTTTATGGAAAATCTCAGAAAGTTCTTGGCCGATCTTTCTGAAAATTTGTAAAGTATGTTCATTATACGTCACAGACGATGGCCGATGTTTACCAGAATAGCCATTACTATGTGACGATCTGCTGACATCAGCTACGAAAAGAAACTACAATGGTGTGTGACCACCAAAAATAGGATCCAGTGGTCCTTGGCAGGGAACTGTTGATGGAGGACTAGGGAGGGTCAGACAGAAGAAACAATGGACCGACGACGTTGAAGAATGGGCAGGGAAAACAGTTTCAAGCCTTGGCCTGTATGGCGCTGACGTTGATATTTCATCCAGTCTTTCAACAAGCTCGGCGAGTTCTCGCTACCTGCATGCCTGGTCATGGTGTCATCCACAAGGTGCAGTATGGTTCTTCCCCCTGCGCTGGCTGCGTTGACATGACCTTCAAGCGCGTCAGTCGCGATGTTTTGCAGGAATGCACTGAAAAGTGAGGGAGATAGAAGGCAACCTTGACTAAATCCAGCCACCCTTCAATGGTACACTGTATGAGTACCACACTGGTCACTATGAAGTCTAGTGCCAGTATGGAACCACCCTTCAATAGCACATTGTATGAGTACCACATTAGTAACTATGAAGTCTAGTTGCTGGATGTTGTTGACTAGCTTTTCCCCGACAGTCAGTTTCTTCACTATGCCCCATGTCGCCTCCTGCCAGATTCTGTCGATCTTCACCTTGAACTTTGTGAAGACGTGTTAGAACTCATTGTCCTTGGAAATGAAATTGCCGATTGTTTTTTTTTTTACAATGATGGACATTCAAAAGTTTGCACACAAAATTAAACCAAAATATTTCATCATCTCACCGCCCCCCCCCCCATCGCTGTTTCCCCTCATTCTCCTTTCCTTCTTTCATGTTAGCTTAGCTTCTACTCTCAAGCTCTCTACTAAGACAGGTGTTTTTATTGTCTGTTTTTGCCCGGCTTGTTGTCCCAGGTTCCATGGTATGGGGATGGGAACCATTGAGTCGGAATGACATGCTCGACTAGAACGATGGTTGGATCAAAGCGCCAAGTCAAGTCTGAAAGAAGCAACAATGTCTCTCTTTTACAAACAGGTGCGGGTCTGGTATTGGCCTTCTTTCAACCAAAAATGCCCAGCACCTCCAAATCATCTAAACCTTCAGACACAGAAAGGATAATAGCGATGATACTTGAAACATCATGATGCGGTGAAGGTATACCTCTTCTTTTCGGCCAAACAACCATTGTCTGAAGCCATCTGGACAGTACTGTGAGAGTCAATGCAAGGAAAGAAGAATATACATCTGACGGTGCCAGTAGGACCCAGAGAGGTACTATCCTCTTCTGCCGAACCAACCAGCCAGGAGCAATCCTGCGCTAACCGTGGAAGCCTGTGCTGTGTTCGCTTAGAGTGCAGGCACGCACAGGGTATTGCATGAAGATGTCACGGGGCATGATTGCTGCCTGACAGATGCCATTGTATGACCATCGGATGCAACACAACAGAGCCTCTGTGGAAGCGACCCTTTGGGTGTACCAACCCGTATTTCATGACTGCAGAACCTACCAGCGAAAGATGCTACCAGCAAGTGCACCGATTCTCGCATTCTACAGCCCCACTCATTGCTGTTCCACTGATGAGTGAAAACAACACTACTCCAGACACAGCCAAGCTTTTGCCACAAGGTTTTGCCACTGAAGAGGATCCTGGGTTACAGTTTCCCCCGCTGTCAACAGAGGGTCTCGCCTCGCCGTCACTGGACCTTTCCCCGGAGTCGGGCCAAAAGGCAAACAAGAAAAGGATACACCCGAAAGTGCTATTGAGATGCTGAAAAGAATGGTCCCTCAAGTGCCAATCAACCAGCTGGGAGCAATTCTGCACCGCCCTTGAAGCCTGTGCTGTGTTCACATAGGGTGCAGGCAGACGCAGGGCATTGCATTAAAACGTCAATGGACAAATTGCTCCTTAGCAGATGTCTTTGTGTAGCGGGCGGATGTAACACAACACAACCACCATGGAAGCGTCTCCACGGGTGTACCAGACCCTATTTCATGACTGCAGAGCCCGCCGGCGACAGACGCCACCAGCAAGCAAACTGCTGCGCGCGCGTCCTGCAGCCCCCCCCCTTCATCCCCTCGTTTCTGCTCTACTTACAAGTGAAAACAGCACAACTCCAGACAAAAGCCAAGCTTTTGCCCTCTTACACGCCCTCTAAAGAGGATCCTGGGTTACAATCTTTCCCTCGGTCAACAGGACTTTCCCTGGGTCAGTAGCCTTGTCACCACTGTCACCCCTTTTCACCCTAACTTCACAATCTCTCCTTCCTGGTCCCCCCCCCCACTCCCCCTCCCTTTTCCTTGTGGCAGAACTGTTAACGTGTGTAGCGGAGTCAAAGACCAGGTAATGCTCACCTGTGAGAGTCAACGCCAGTTCTGTATCCATTTCCAAAACTTGAAGGCAGCCAGGCAGCTATCAATCACCAGGACACAACGCAAAATTCCCACACCTTCAAACGCCAGTCGTTTGGATTCTACAACATGATTAATTTGGGTGTGCTTTTCTCCAAACGTTTCCAGTAATGTAATGTAAATGTAATGTAAATGTAATGTAATGTAAAAGGATATTTATAGAACGCTTTACCTCGCGAGAGCCCCAAACGCATAGATACAGATACATGATAAAATACACAATTCTAACTCAAACACACACACACACACACACACAGGCGCACACACACACACACACACACACACACACACACACACACACACACACACACACACACACACACACACACACACACACACACACACACACACACACACACACGCACACGCGCACAGGCGCGCGCGCACACACACACACACACACACACACACACACACACACACACAACACCACTCACCAGTGAAGTAATATTTCTATTTTTCAATCTTACAATTGCATTTCCTTCAAATCGTAAGTCTTACACAATTGTATTTTTCAGTTTTACAATTGTATTTCCTTATAATTGTAAGTCTTACAATTGTATTTCCAGTGAAATAATCTTTCTATTTTTCAGTCTTACAATTGTATTTTTGTTAATTATTGTTTCCAGTGAAATAATGCCATTTTTTTTCAGTCTTACAATTATATTTCCTTGACAGAACATGGAAAGATATGGCCATACTAAACATAAATCATTTATCTAAATGCAGCAGAACATTTCAAAGCATTGCAGGGTGATTTGCAATTAATCAATCTAACTTTATTCTGTATCTTTATTGAGTCTCTGTCTCTGTCTCTGTCTGTCTGTCTGTCTGTCTGTCTGTCTGTCTCTCTCTCTCTCTCTCTCTCTCTCTCTCTCTGTTCTTCCCCTCCCTCACTCTCCCTCTTGGGAATTCGATCCTCTCTCCTTTTTGCGACGCTGAAATCAACCGCATACGGATGAAGAAAAAAGAAAAGAAAACATTGATTCTTCGTATGGCCTGACGTTCAGAAAGTTTCGTCCAGCAAGGCACAACTTCCGATTCTTTCCGCTCCCCCCCCCCCCCCCCCCCCCCCCATCCACCCCTCCCCCCCTCATCCCTCCTCAGCCTACAGGAACCAGGGCTGATGGAGCATGGGAACACAACTGACATCACTGTCGCCCCCCTTCACCCCAACTCGACAACCCCTCCCTTGCTGATCTCCTGCATGCCGCGCCCCTTCCCTTCAGGCAGGGTGGTTAACGTGTGTAGTGGAGTGAAAGACGAGGTAATAGGCGTTGCATGTTGCGGTGAAATGGGCAAAAGATATGGCACAACTTGGTATTAGCAAGCTGTTGCTTCGACAGCATCAGAACACTAGATCTACAGGTTGCTGGCGCCAAGGTTCACGTAATTGTCCAATAACGAGAAATGGGAAACTTTGCAGGTGGTCGGTAGATAGAAAGGCGTCTAGGTACCCGATGTTCAAACTTCGCCCCGCGCTTCTTGAAGTGCAAGGATGAACGAATGAGCAAACAGGGCTCGTATGACTGAATATTGGAATGAATAAATGAATGAATACTATATTAATAAAAGGAATGAATGAAATGGATGGATGGACACACACACACACACACACACACACACACACACACACACACACACACACACACATATATATATATATTTATATATATATATATATATTTTGTATATGAATGAATGAACGAATAAAATATGAAAGGAATGATTTTATTAAAAATGTTGAATGAAAGTCATTGATCGAATACATGAATAAATGTTTGATTGAATAGTTAGTTTTACAACCAAATGAACGATCCAGTGCAAGAGTGTGGAATGAATGAATGAATGAATGAATGTATTAATGAGTGATTGAACAGATCACTGATTTAGCTTAATGGTAGAAGGATTGATTGAAATACTAAGTAAATCAAATTATTGATTGAACAAATGATTCAGGTACTGATTGACTGTTTCTCAGATAAATCAATTATTGGATTATTGGTTAAAAATTGAATGTTAAGTTGAATTATTGACTGAATGCATTAATGATTGTCTGTAATGTACAATAAATAGCACATTATACAATTGATCGATTTCGTGATGGATTGATTGTTAAATCGAATGATTAATTGCATGTATGATTAATTAATAAATGAAATAGTGGTTGGAAGATTGATTGAAATGATTAGATGTAAGAGTAAATAAATGAATGTTCAATAAATAACAAATCATAATCAGCATTAAACTGTTTCTGAACATATGACATGAGTGTAAAATAAATGCTCGATAGAGGAGTACCCTTGCTTAAACCTGCCCGATGTTTCCCTGTAAAATAATAACTTTTGAACCCAAGCCTACAGTCTTTTATTTATTTTCGTACTATAAACTTTACAGCCAAGGCTACAGAAAGTAGTATCTCTAAAACGGCCAGATTATTATTGTCTCCTTTCTTGTACAAGAGTAAAATCATTGACTCCATCAACTGTCAGGGTAAATGCCACTGTCAGGGTAAATCAAAAAGTTTGTCAAAGAACATAACAAAAAAGAGTAATAATTTCTGTTCAGAATTCTTTAGTGTTTCATTCATTATTCCATCAATGTCAGGAGCTTTCTTTAGTATTAATTTCCTTCTAGCAAGGAGCACTTCATCCTCAGAAATAGGTTTGTTAAAAACATTCATCATCATCGTCTGTATTCCAATCTGCACGTTCATTATTTACGTAAACGTTATCCTTTTCAACTACGTTTTCAAAGAGTGCTAACCACTGATACACATATACCCAATTATACAGAACCAAACGGTTTTCTGATCACCAGTGATAGCCAACAAGAAGTCAGAAAGGAATTAAAAACTTACAAATCACATATTTCTTTTTCAGACCATTCATCATGGATAGTGACATCCTCAGATTAGCTGTTCCATTTTGATACAATTCTGGTACTTTCCTGTTATTGCACTATTGTCTCTCGTAGTCGTCTGCATTTTTTTTTCCCGACACCAGACAATCAGCGATAGCTGGAAACAGCCATGGCGCCTTCATGTTCTGGTGCTGTTAGTTTCTGTGCTTTTCCCCTGGACATGTATTTTCCACTTGGTTTACTCCATACAGTTTGTGCACAGCTCGATGCTTTCTCAATGATACTGTTTTTCATCGAATGCAAATGGCCCTAGATAGAAGCTGGGAGGAGGTGCCGTGAAAGTCATTAGTTTTCTTGGACATATGGCGTATGCAAGACAACTGCTGCCAATGAAAGTGACAGTTACATCATAAAATGCAAATGATATTTTAATCCAGAGTGGAAGGTGCGATCTACCCTGGGAAGGCATTGCCTAACACAAGGAAAGAGAGAGAGAGAGAGAGAGAGAGAGAGAGAGAGAGAGAGAGATGAGGGGCAGGACAGACAAGACAGAGGGGAGGAGGGGGGGAGTAGGACAGAAGGACAGACAGTAATGACAGAGGAGGAGAGAGACAGAGAGAGAACGAATGTTGTAGTGGACAGTTCAAAGGAAAAGAAAATGTTGTCAAACAAAACAATGACTGTTTGTTATACCAACGTTCTTGTTTGAGAGAGAGGAGAGAGAGATAGAGAGAGAGAGATAGAGAGAGACGGCAGAGAGAGAAGATAGAGAGAGCGAGAGAGAGAGAGAGATAGCGAGAGTTGTACCATCAAAGGGAATCCAAAGAAGGGCTCAAACCAACTTGGTTGTTGTCTCTGATACCAACTTTTATGTTTGAGAGA
>JADBJO010024007.1:15000-25743 GCA_016801955.1 Conus betulinus | reverse complement strand
GTTTTTTAATCAACTGGTCCCCCCGGACACCTGAAAATTACCTGGGGATTTTCTTCTAGCACCTCAGACCAGTGAACACTGAATGAAGCAAGACTTTCATGTCTTCTGTTTTGTTTTTCTTTCGGTCGGACTCTGAGGAATTATAGCCCAGTAACGGTGAAGAAAGACTCTCGGTTGACAGCGGGGGAAACTGCAACTGGACAGCGGGCAACGCATGGACCTTGACGCGAAGGTTGGCTGTATTTGAAGTTTGTAATGGTTTCGTCTCCTATCAATGCAACAGCAACGATGTGGGGGTTGTAGGATGCTTGAGCAGTTGCTTGGTAGTGTTTTACTGGTGGGTTCTGCAGTCATAAAATACGGTCTGGTACACCCATTGGGGGGGTGCTTCTGTGGAGGTTCTGTTGTGTTGTATCTGGTGGTCACACAGTGGCATCCACCAGGGAGCAATTATGTCCAGTCATGAGTTAATGAAATGCCTTGGGCGTGTTGGAGCATGTTTCCATGGGTGATGTAGGAAATGTGTGTGTGTGTGTGTGTGTGTGTGTGTGTGTGCGCGCGCGCGCGTGCGCGCGCGAGTGCGTGCGTGCGTGCATGCTTGCAAGCGCGCGCGCGCGCGGGTGTGTGGTGTGTATGTGTGTGTGTGTGTGTGTGTGTGTGTGTGTGTGTGTGTGTGTGTGGCGTGTGTGCGCGCGCGCGCGCGCGCGCGCGTGTGTACTGAGTGTGTGTGTGGCTACTTTTTCAAAAGTCAGTGCCTGTCCTGTTTGTGCGTTTGTTCATGGTATGTTCCGTGGGTGGTTGAGTGCACATGTGCGTGTTCGGGTGTAGAGTAATCTTGGTACGTCAAGCCTGCTAAGACAGATTTGTTGATAGACAGATAGCTGAAGAGATTAGGTTTAACGTCCTGTTTGCCTGAGCCCCTTAGGGACATGTGATCCAGCTTGAAGTCTGCATTGTATTTGTTTTGTTTGTTTGTTTGTTTTGGCAGGATGTCTGATCGTTGCTAGGAGCCTTGAGCTTGGTTCCAGACGGGGGCTCTCCTTTCTTGCTCTAGTTGTCCCGGCCTGTGTGGCCCTTTGCGGTCGGCTGGGCTACAAGCAACATTACCTTACCTGTCCCGGCCGGGAGTCCAGGTCCTCTTCCTTCTTCCTGGTGAACTGGTGTCCGGCACTTGGTTCTGGTTCTGTGTGATCTGGAGTCAACGATGTGGAGTTGATCACCCACCAGTATGTGTGTCGTACTCTCCCTCTCCCCCCCCCCCCCCCCCCCCCCCCCCCCGCCCCCCGCCACCCCCCCCCCACCACCAACCCTCAAAAGGCCTGTCTTCAGGACTACCGGGCGGCCTTCTTCAAGCTCGGGTGGCGATGGTCCTGTGCCGCTCGAAGAAGCCGCCTCAAAGAGGGAGCAGGACGAAAGTCCTGGAGCGCTGCACGAATTCCTTTACATGGTTCTCACAGACTACGGCGAGAGGGCAAATTTTCAGCCAAACCCAAAGGAGGGTGCCGACCATGCCGACCTGAAAACATGGTTGGCTGGGCAACGGTTATCGTAGTTCAGGCTGTGCTCCATCGCCGACCCAGTTCCCACGATTCCAGAAGTCGCAACCCCCCTCACCACAACCCCTCCTCCAGCAACATAGACCAGGACTTGCTGACACTCGTAGTGGCTGGATGATTGGATGCGCCGCCCGGCGTAGATCTGTTCCACATGCACACACACACCACACACACACACACACACACACACACACATACACGCACATGCGCGCGCGCGCACACACACACACAACACCACACACACACACACACACACACACACACACACACACACATGCGCGCACACTTACACACACACAGCGCGCACACAGGCATGCGCACACACACACATACACATACACATACTCATACACATGCGCACAGGCACACACATGGGCCCGTGCACACACATCCATGCACACACATGTGTACATTCACTACACACACATACCAAAAATAAGAAGAAGAAAATGAAAAAAAAAAGAGAAAAAGAAAAAAATTTGGTGCACACTGAAGGTCTGACCGGTGCATTGGGCTAATGCGTAGGTCAGACATCTGTCGTTGCCACAGGACCCTCTTCTTCAAAGCTCTCAACTTAGTTTGATAATTCACGTATCAATCAGATTCAAATCATGTGTAGTGTGGTCTCAAAACTTAGCGGATGTGGTGTAGCACATATTATACAGGGACTAGTCGGCACACAGTGACGCCTTCTTGATGAAACTGAAACTGTCACATCAAGGCCCATGGAGAGAATCTTCCGCCTCACGTCACGCATTTCCTGATGCCACTTCTCTGTGTGTGAATAGATTGATAGACAGATAGATAGATAGATAGACAGTATAAGAAACAGGTCACACAAAAAAGAAGAGAAAAAATCTATAATGAGAACACACACAAAATTCAGTCAAACAAACTAATCCGATCAGCTTTGTTTATAAGGTCGCCTCGTCTTTCAAAGAAACAAACTTGACAGCTGCTGTATGTATAGGTCTGGGTCATAAACGATTTTTGTTTGTTTGTTTGTTTTTGTTTGTTTCTTTGTCTGTTGTAAATGTGGAAAAGTGAAGAAAACTTACTTACGATTTTTCAGCCATTATTACAAGAGAAAATCGCTTTTAAAGAAATGAATGACGTCAAACGCTCATTGATGAGGTTGTAGATCCGAAATAGAATATATTTCCATGGAAGATAGGTAAATATAAGTTACATCGAAGCAAGCAAAGATTAAAGTTTTTTTTTGTTTTTTTTTTTTTTTAGTTTGAACATAAATCATACATCAATCGAAAAAAGAAATCAATTATTTGGGAATATTAATTTTGTTTCGCTACAGTTGCTAAGGTTTAGTTGCTAAGATGATTTACTTGTTTTATATTTTGTTTAGTAACGAAGGAAAGCAAATCATCGTTACATCATTAAGTTTCTTTTTTAATAGTTGTCTGTTAGAATTAGATTATCATACTGAGTTAATCGATAGTTTGTTATAGTATTATTTTCGCTTCGATGTTATGTTGTTAGGATGATGTTGTAGTGTTGGTTGTTAGATCTATTGACGACGAACATGTAGAGAGAGAGAGAGAGAGAGAGAGAGAGAGAGAGAGAGAGAGAGAGGAGTTGAGAGAGAGAGAGATCTGACATAAAAGAGAAGAGCAACATCAACTTTGGGCTGGTCTGGTCTCAAGATTGTCTGCCTGGCTGACCTGAGCGCTGGCTGCTTGCTGTCTCTGCTACCTCTATTGATCCGCAATACCCAGCAAATTTAGTCTGCATGAAAGGTCTGTGCAAAGTGGCGGACACAAAGATGAGATGGAACATCCTGTGCATATACGATCGAATTGAAATCCTTGGTTTCGATTGGGCACCTGCCTATGCCCTAAGTCCACTTTGCCACAGGTTTTTGTGTCAGAAGTGGGATTGTGGATCATAACATAGGTAAGCCTATATTGACAGCAGACCAGACTCAGTAAGCCGGCTGCAGTCCAGACCAGCTCCAGGTTAGATTATGGACATCATTGAAGAGATGATGACCATTGGCGAACCCCAAGATCAACACAACACTGATGCTGGCGACCAGTTCCCAGCAACACAGCAACCCCTGCAGACTCTACAAGCTGCGTAAATTTTCAGGCGATGGCGACGTGGAGGACTTCGCCAGAGAGGTGCGCCTCATCCTGCAACTCCAGCCCATCCCAGACCGCTTAGCGGCAAGTGGCTTCTTAATTCACTCGACGGACAAGCCAAGCAAGAGATCCTGTCACGGACTGCCGAAGAGATCAACTCAGCTGAGAAGATCATCAAGATTCTTGAACAAGAATAGGGGGAGCAGAAAAGACCACTAACACTGACGGCGATCCTCTTCAGTCGACAGCTTGGTAGAGGCGAGTCTATAGGCGAATACGCACGCATCAACACTTCACATGCTGTGGGGGTCAAGATCTACGAGGCGAATCCTGATGCACCTCGCGAGCCAACATTACTTCAGGACGCCTTCGTCACCGGTCTGCACCCGGCATCCTTGAAGACGGACATGAAACGGTTTACAAGGGAACACCCCCGAACTGCCTTCATAGAAGCGACGAAGGAAGCACAACGATGGATGCGGGAAGACTCTTCATCGCGGAAAATGCCATGGAACAGACATCACTGGGCCCCGACATGCTGCAGCGGCTGGAGGAGAAGATATCGGCGCTGACTCTGAAGACGGAAGCCCTCAAGCATCACCTGCATTGCAGCATAGAAGAGCAGCACGTTAATGCCCCTAGAAGTCGGCAGCAGCCAGCGACGTCCCCTCCCAGAATGCCTCACCATCAGCCTTCCTTCACCCACCAGCCATCTCCCAGTCTACATGGACATGCTGGTGGTGCCAACGCAAGGGGCACGTCCAAGCAAACTGCCGAGCAAGACAGCAGTATCTCCAAAGGCAGCAACAGGGCTACATGATGCAGGGAAACGAATAACCCCCGCTGTTATGGAAAAAACAGGCAGCGCGCGCGGGGGGGGGGGGGGGGGGGGGGGGGGGGGGGGGAGGGGGGGGGAGAGAAGCAGTCACCAACAATAGAAGTCAAGTTCGCAGCAAAAGGCTGCGCATCAAAGGAAGAAAGGAGATCAACCTCGCCGGAAGATGTCCGGCGACTGAAATCAAGATTAACGGCAGGACGACACACAGCTCTCTCGTGGACACGGGCAGCGAAGTAACGACTGTCACAGAAACTTGGGCTGCAAGAAACCTCAAGAATCTTCGACAAGAAGATGGCCTCGTCAAAATACGAGCAGTGAATGGGGCAGAGGTGCCCTACTCCGCCATCTACACCCCAGTCTTCGTAGTCAAACCCCTACGGAACCATTTTGAGGGAGAAGAAGGAACGAGTCCCAGTACTGCTGGGAATGAACGTTTTGGAACCCTGTCTGAACAACGCTTCAAACCTTCTCTAATGCTTCAACTCTAAGCTCAAGAAATTAAGAAGAAGATGCCTACCAAGGGCAACGCTCGTACGATCTCCCGTCAACACATCCCTACCTTCTCTATTGCGACAATCAAAGTCTCAAGCCCAAAGACTGACTATATATCCCTGATGGCTTCACCATCGACGCAACCATTTCCCCAGGCTCCTGAAAAAGAAACCAGTTCCGCTGCCTACACCGGTTCTACTACCCAGAAGATCCGTAAGACTTGCCAGCAACCCAAGAAGTCTATTCTGAAAATCCAGTAATTTTTGTTTGAAGAGAAGATGAGAGAGAGAGAGAGAGAGAGAGAGAGAGAGAGAGAGAGAGAGAGAGAGAGAGAGAGAGAGAGAGAGAGAGAGACTCTAACAGTGGTTAGGATTAGAAACTAGGCACTCTCTATCGGAAAAGCAGACGAGACATTTGGAGAAAGGAAAAGGAAAAGTCAACAAGAACTTTTCTTTAATATTTTTTTTTCTCTTTCGAGAAGTTAATCTTTGATAAAAGTTTAGATTTTATATTCTTTTAACAAGGTCCATTTTTTTTTTAGCAAATATATGATTTTTGTTGTTGTTGTTGTTGTGTTGTTGTTGTGTTGTTGACAAGGTCCAATTTTTGTTTTGTTTTGTTTTAAGCTTGGCTACAGAATGGCTGAGAACGAAAGAAATTCCTTCTCCCTGTTCCCCTTTTTGATTCTGAGTGCCATATTTATAAAACAACGCACTAGAATCAAATCTTTCCCAGAGATAATCGTAAGTCGTAAAGTGCCTTTGTTGAATTGTCCCTTCTTCCCCTTGATTCAAACTCGCCTTATTTACAAAATAACGTAGTGTGAATCTTTCATTTCGATTTGCCTTGTTTAAACAACAGCACAAGCTGAATGAAAAGACGGCAAGTCATGTGAATAATTGGGATTTCCCCCTTCTATATTTGATTATCATATCACCTATTAAAAATAGCAAACCAAATTGTCCTGATCTCTATTTTAAAAAAAAAAAAAAAAAAAAAAAAAGTAAGAAGTATGAAATATACTCTATTCTTTCATTCAAGGAGGACCTTGAATAATTGAGAAGGGGGGGGGGGGGGGGGGGGGGGGGGGGGGGGGGGGGAGTATTTAATATTATTCAATTTCGCTTTTTTTTTCTTTTTTTTTTTAAGGAAGGGACAGTAACCCTAATACAGGAAACTGTCTAGGGAGGGGAGTTATATGCCCATCCTAGCACCTGTCCCAACTTTCGATTCAATGAGGGCATTGAAAAAAAAAAGAGAGAGAGAGAGAGAGAGAGAGAGAGAGAGAGAGAGAGAGAGAGAGAGAGAGGGGGGCAAACGCGGAGAAGTGAAGAAAACTTACTAACGATTTTTCAGCCATTATTACAAGAGAAAATCACTCTTAAAGAAACGAATGACGTCAAACGCTCATAGATCAGATTGTAGATCCGAAATAGAGTATGTTTCCATGGGAGACAGGTAAATATAAGTTACATCGAAGCAAGCAAAGATTTAAGTTTGAACATAAATCATACATCAATCGAAAAAGAAATCAATTATTTCGGAATATTGATTTTGTTTCGCTACAGTTGCTAAGGTTTAGTTGCTAAGATGATTGACTTGTTTACATATTGTTTTAGTAACGAAGGAAAGTAAATCATTGGAAACTTCAGTAAGTTTCTTTTAATAGTTGTTTGTTAGAATTAGATTATTATACTGAGTTAATCGATAGTTTGTTATAGTATTATTTTTGCTTTGTTGTTATGCTGTTAGGATGATGTTGTAGTGTTGGTTGTTAAATCTGTTGACGACGAACATGTATAAAAGGAGTGTGCGTATGTGTGTTCGGGGTTCTTGCTGACAGGTTATCGCTGACAGATGCTTGCTGACCATCCTTGCTGACATAAAAGAGAAGAGTAACATCAACTTTGGGCTGGTCTGGTCTCAAGTTGTTTACCTGGCTGACCTGAGCGCTGGCTGCTTGCTGTCTCTGCTACCTCTATTGATCCGCAATACCCAGCAGATTTAGCCTGCATGAAAGGTCTGTTATGTGCAAAGTGGCGGGCACAAAGATGAGATTGAACATCCTGTGCGTGTAAGATCGAATTGAAAATCCTTGGTTTCGATTGGGCTCCTGCCTATGCCCTAAGACCACTTTGCCACATAATTATCATATTCCACCACTGTCAACAAGCATTTTTTTTTTTTTTTTTTTTTTTGCCTGCGCCTGCGCTATAAATGAAAACGTTCTCCGAGGTTTACGTTTTGTGCGTTACACATGCTCAATGAACCGAAAGTCAGGGGAAATAAATCCTACCCATGTTACAGTTTTCATTGCGTCCTTGAAGGTGACCAGTTTGTCACATGGTTGATCGTCCATCTCTGCGTGTTGGCGGTCGACCTCGTTTGTGGTCAGGATCAAAGATCGAGAACTTTCCGACCACTTCATGTAACTGCCAGTTTTGCTGAGTAAAGTCAGGAAGTGTACAATCACGTAAATGTAAAATGGAGAGTGTGAAAGCCAAGCCAATATAACCAAGTACAGTGTTCTAGTTGTAGACTTCAGGAATGAATGTTCAGCAAATGATGTGTGTAACATTGTGTAAATTGTGCAGACTGTAATGATATGTGTAACAATGTGTAAATTGTGCGGACTGTAACGATATGTGTAACATTGTGTAAATTGTGCGGACTGTAATGATATTGTAACACTGTGTAAATTGTGCGGACTGTAATGATATGTGTAACATTGTGTAAATTGTGCAGACTGTAATGATATGTGTATCTTTGTGTAAATTGTGCAGACTGTAATGATATGTGTAACACTGTGTGTAAATTGTACTGACTGTAATGATATGTGTAACACTGTGTAAATTGTGCAGACTGTAATGATATGTGCAACATTGTGTAAATTGTGCAGACTGTAATGATATGTGCAACATTGTGTAAATTGTGCAGACTGTGATGATATGTGCAACATTGTGTAAATTGTGCAGACTGTAATGATATGTGCAACATTGTGTAAATTGTGCAGACTGTAATGATATGTGCAACATGTGTAAATTGTGCAGACTGCCCACATTATGTGTTCCATCAGTGTGATGAAGGGGGGGGGGGGGGGGGGGGGGGGGGGGTATAGGTTACATACAGAAACAGAAGAAGAAAGGGAGATGTAGGTTGTGAGAGGGGAGGAGAGTGGGGGGTGGGGGAGCGAGGGGGAGGCATCCTTCTGTCGCCCATCATTTCTGCATAGAGATATACTTTATGTGTGTGTGTGTGTGTGTGTGTGTGTGTGTGTGTGTGTGTGTGTGTGTGTGTGAGAGAGAGAGAGAGAGAGAGAGAGTGTGTGTGTGTGTGTGTGTGTGTGTGTGTGTGTGTGTGTGTGTGTGTGTGTGTGTGTGTGTGTGTTCGTTCGTTCTTTAATTAAACGTCTATCCACCTGACAGTGATCTTAGACAGTATGTTAGTTAGTGTGTGTGTGTGTGTGTGTGTGTGTGTGTGTGTGTGTGTGTGTGTGTGTGCATGCAAACGGTTGGTGTTGATTTGGGGCGTACGTAGGTATGTATAAATGCAATTAGGCCTAGATTTTAAAAAAAAAAAAAAAAAAAAAAAAAAAAAAAGAAAAGAAAAAAAAAAGACAACAACAAAAAAAGTAAAAAAACACCACATAACTGGATCCAAAACTTTCAAAGAAACACTATATAAGCAACTAACACCAAGATTAAGAAAATAACACAGACGTTAAAGTAAATGTCCAACTGGGCTCTTGATCAGTCCTTGAACAACTTCAAAAATGTTCGATTCGTCAGAGATGACGTCTTCAAAAACAGACATCGACGGTTCAGTGTTCAACAACCAAGCAGGTAAATAGGGTTTCATTCTATCGCACAAAAATAGTAGATGGAAGGGAGTGATTTGCTGGCCACAAATACAAGTCACATGTTTACAGAATTTGGTTTTAAAGGCATTAAGCCTCAATCTAAAAATCAAACTTTTTAAATCCTCTCTTGGTGGAGATTCTTCATACCTGTTTTATTTGCTGATATCTTGTTAAATAATATCCCCTTTTTGTTTCTGGTGCCTTTTCCCTTCTTTGAAATAGAGTTCCAGGCTGCGTCTTTTAAAAGACTACAACTCTCATGTAAGGATAAAGGAATGTATATCTTTGTTAAATCAGTTTCAGTGATAGCAGCCTTTTTGGCTAATTTGTCTACCCTTTCATTCGCAGGTAATCCACAGTGAGATGGAACCCGACAAAAATCGACATAAGAACCACGTAAATGCAAAAAATGAATTAAGTGGTACACTTCTGATATAAGTTCTGCTCTCACACTTGTGTTCGAAAATTTTTGAGCTTGTAGGACTGATTTGAATCAACACAAAGTAGTATTTGAAATACAGGAAATCGAAAATCAAGAAGAAAGTTTAATGCCATAATGTGTGTGTGTGTGTGTGTGTGTGTGTGTGTGTGTGTGTGTGTGTGTGTGTGTGTGTGTGTGTGTGCGACATTTTCGGTAAAATGTATATTTAAAATCAGAAAGAAAGCAGAAAGGAAGCTGTGTGAAGAATAGTTTATGGTTTTATCTTCAGCTGCAAATGAGATGCTGTTAACACTTTATCAACAGGAGGCTGTTGAGGACAGCTTGTTCCCGGACGAACTATGAGGAGTCGTGCTGTTATCTTCTGTACCAGACTATGGCTGATAAACCCACATTACTGAATAAAAAGTGTATACTTACGTACTCATTTTGACAAGTCATGTCTTCTCTGTGCCACCTCTGAATACAAATCATAACCAGTAAATCTTCAACAAACGTTCTGAAAACCGATTTGGTCAATATGAATACAAACAGATGAACTGACTGGCATTTTGACCGATGTGTTGACGGGCCGTGTCAAAATAGGGTAGGTAACTCGTGGGTAACTGTTTTCCTGCTATAGCTGATGTTCTCTCCCTTCTAGTGAAATTTGTATGAGAGAGAGAGAGAGAGAGAGAGAGAGAGAGAGAGAGAGAGAGAGAGAGAGAGAGAGAGATGATGATGATGACGATGATGATGATGATGATGATAATCTTTATTTCCAGGGTAACAGATAAGCAAACACATGCTTTTTTTTCATCCGGCCCTTGCCCTGTTAAGGGACTAAGTATGACTAGCGACTAAGACTTGCAAAATTTTTAACATATCTTCATAACATTAAAAAGTTCATCCATTATAGTTAAGGCGTAGATGACTTTAAAAAGGAAAAAAAAAAAGAGAGAGAGAAACGATTGAAACAACAAACAAGAGTAAAGATTACAAAGAAGAAAGGAGTCAACACACACAGATATGGAATAAGTGATCCTCTTATTGAAGGGAAGAGAGAGAGAGAGAGAGAGAGAGAGAGAGAGATAGAGAGAGAGAGAGAGAGAGAGAGAGAGAGAGAGAGAGTTTGCATTCCTTTTGTAAAAAAAAAAAATAAAAAAAAAAAAATAATGATAATAACAATAACATACAACAACTGCTAAGGATAATAATTAGAGAGAGAGATTATAATTCCATTTTTCTACGCATGCTAAACATTACTATAAATTTGAATAAAGAGCAATACATCAATATGATCAACAGTAATCCGGACACACATTTATCACCTTGCAGTTATAGTGCTCGAAGAAATCAAGGTATTAAGACATCAATCAATTAGTGACAATGCACCAATAAAACCAGCGACCACAACAGTCATTCATCATGATATAATTTCAATCATTAATAAAACCGATAGTAACCATATCTCTCATTTA
>JADBJO010024007.1:0-5000 GCA_016801955.1 Conus betulinus | reverse complement strand
CTGGGTGTAGGTAGTGAGAATGTGTGTGTGTGTGTGTGTGTGTGTGTGTGTGTGTGTGTGTGTGTGTGTGTGGTGTGCGTGCGTGTGTGTGTGTGTGTGGTGTGTGTGTGTGTGGTGTGTGTGTGTGTGTGT
This sequence comes from Conus betulinus, assembly GCA_016801955.1. Taxonomy (NCBI): domain Eukaryota; kingdom Metazoa; phylum Mollusca; class Gastropoda; order Neogastropoda; family Conidae; genus Conus; species Conus betulinus. Next base: position 4,868 of record JADBJO010024007.1, on the reverse strand, counting down.
GTGTGTGTGTGTGTGTGTGATTTGGTGTCTAAGTAGTGAGAATGTGTACGCTAGCATATCTCACAAAAAAAAAAACACATTTGGATGCTTTGCCGAGAAAAGAAAATCTCATTTAGGTATCACTACAATTAACCTATACACCCCAGACGTGAACAGTCTCAATATATAAATCTTTGGATACTAGTACGTAACACACACACCACACACACACACACACACACACACACACACACACACACATGTAAATGTAAACCTTGAATCTAGCGAAAAAGTCCGAACCAGGACACAAGCCCTCAATGAAAGTCAACGACACTAAACCATATGTCCATTCACAGAAAAAATCAATGACAAGCTCTGGTAGACCTGTTATGTAAGTGCCCAGAGAGAGAGAGAGAGAGAGAGAGAGAGAGAGAGAGAGGAGAGAGAGAGAGAGAGAGACAGAAGACATAAGACATAAATGGTTTATTCGTTTAGCATCTAGGCCTCAACAAATGGTTAGAGAGAGATCATTTGAGGACAGAGAGAGAGAGAGAGAGAGACAGACAGACAGACAGACAGACAGACAGACAGACAGACAGACACAGACAGAGAGAGAACATCATTTTTAGGCCAGTGAAGGGCAGCATGGGACACACACACACACACACACACACACACACACCACACACACACACACACACACACACACGCGCGCGCGCGCGCGCGCTTACGCACACGCACACACACGCCACACACACACACACCACACACACACACACACACACGCACGCACGCACGCACGCACGCACGCACACACACACACACACACACACGCACACACACACACACACACACACATACACACACACACACACACACACACACACACACACACACACACACACACACACACACACACACACACACACACACACACACACACACATTTGTCAAAAAGGTGTTACCTGAACAAAATTAATGTGTGTTATTGTTGTGTGTACAGGTAGTGAAGGAGGGGGGGGGGGGGGCGGTGGAGGGGTAGAGGTAGGGTTAAGGAGGAGGGGGAGAGACTTGGTAACCTAGCCACTGATAAACAGACTGCAATAAAATGTACTCGCATCGTTCACGTCAGCACTGAGACCAACCCACTGTTGATAAACGACCCTGTACATACTTGGAGCTCCAAGATTTCAAATGGAGGGAAAGGAAAGGGGAGGACGAAATTGGAGAGCACAGAGGCAAACGGCGGGGGGGGGGGGGGGAGGAGGTGGGGGACGGACGGGTGGATATCTAAGATGGAGAAAGGATTGGCAGCTCTGACAGACGTGGAGGCAAACACGGCACAACATTGCTGACCCACGTCTTGAACAACAACGCAGGAATGAAATGAAATCTCGGATGGACAGAGTTCTTTCCCTTTGGATGACAAAGTCGTCAGTCGCGGCGGGGCGCTCCACCAAGGGAGACAATAATCCAGATCTCTCTGTGTGTGTGTGTGTGTGTGTGTGTGTGTGACACGCGCGCGCACGACTGAGGAAGATGACGTCAGAGCGACGTTGAGTGTTGGTGGTCAACGCGTGTGAGTCACAACCTATTTTTGATGTGGATTTCAGTTTAGACTTTAATGTTATCCACCCGTCTCCCCTCCCCCTCCCCCTGCCCCCCCCCCTCCTCCCCCATTCACACACACACACCCCCATATCTACCCACAAAACTACAATTTGCTCCTACGTGTACCCCCTGTTTCTCCCAACTCCACCACCCTCTCTCTCTCTCTCTCTCTCTCTCTCTCTCTCTCTCTCTCTCTCTCTCTCTCTCTCCCTTTAATACAAACGTACCATCCATCTTCAAGTGATGAAAAAGGAAGGATACTTGTGATCCCACGTTGAAACAGCCACGAACAACTTACTCCAAACCCTGTACCTTGATTCATGCGGTACTCTCTCATCTATCCCACAAACTGACAAGAGGCACAAAACACAAAGAGGTGCCCTCTTTAAGGTTAACAGTTGAATCCAATTTAACGAACCTATATGTTGACGATAACATGGGCGCCTCTGTATACAGCCACTACAATTAACGAACAGCATGAGGGTGAGGGTGAGGGTGAGGGTGGTGGTCAGGATGAAGGTGTAGAGGCGTGCGTAGATGGGTGACGTCATCACTTGGACACCACCACAGCACTGACCAGTGGCTAAAGACAAGAGTGGACTGGGTTAGTCGGCCCCCACAAGTCGGTCAAGTCGTTCATTTTGCGTGGGCAGTGATAAACCCACGCTTCTTGGCTTTTTTTTTTTTTAGGGTGTGTGCGAATGAAGAGCAGTAACGTTTGCGTGGCCAGTGGCCACGATCCCTAAACGCATTTTTCGGTGGGGGGGAGGGGGAGTGAGCAGGAGAGCAGTCAACTGTGCAGCCTACAATACCATCACTCCCTCCTCCCCCTTCCTCCCTACTTTCCCTTCTCATGCCCACCCCATCCCACCCCCCGCCTTTCCCTACCTCTCAAGTAATTCGAGATCGCCAATGACAGAACTGGACAAAAAAAAAAAGAACCCCCCCCCACCCCCCCCCTTCCTCAGCACCTATCTTCCGCTTCCCACCAGCCCTGTCATTCTTCCCGCATTCCCCCCCATCTCCCCCCTTCCCCCCGCCCCCCCCCCCCCCCCCCCCCCCCCCCCCCCCCCCCCCCCCCCCCACCCCCCCCCCCCCCCCCCCCCCACCCCCCCCCCCCCCACCACGCCCCCCCAGTTTCTCACACGCCGCAGTTCACATTCGTTCGGGGGAAAGAACACTGAGTAACATTTCTGAAGCGCACGGATGAAAGTGATATTACCGGTAGTACCATTTCTACAGCGCAGTACACCAGCTGCACGCACTCAAAGTCTGGGCTATATCACATTCCGTCTCATGCGTAGGTTTCGTATCTGCTGCGTCTTCTCCATGGGGGCCTCTCTTCTAACCTCTTCTTTAGTCAGTTATCTACTTCCTGTTGTTTCATTTCAAGCACCTCCACGTCATGCCTGTGTGGCTCAGAAGGTGTGGTGAAGCCTTTAGAGATGAGTCCGCACCCACGTACACAGTGATGCCCTTTCGATGACAGAAAAACCTGAAAGCAGGTGGGCTGTCCACACCAAGCCACCATTGAATCGAATGAGACACACCCAGCATCGCCTGCTATGAGAAGCGACGACGACGACGATAATATGTGATGATGATGATGATGATGATGATGATGATGATTGACGACGACGACGACGATTACAAAGATGATGTTATGATATGATGATGATGATGATGATGATGATGATGATGATGATGATGATGATGACGACGATGATGACGATGACGACGACGACAACGATCGATGATGATGATAACTATGACGATGATGATGATGATGGTAATGATGATAATGATGACGATGATGATGATGATGTGCTGACGACGACGCAACGACGATGATGATGATGATGATGACGATAATGATAATGATGACGATGACGATACGAAGATGATGATGATGATAATGATGATGATGATGATGATGATGATGATGATGATGATGATGATGATCTCTGCATCTTAAAACGAGATGCAGATCCAGTGCGTTGGGGATGCAGGAGTCTGCTGGCTTTCCCACAACTATGTCGTGGTCTGTCACGATGCAGAGTTACTGTGTGACTGGATGCCTCGTTCTGCCCTGTAGGTAGGCTCAGTCCACTATGTCACATTTCATCCACAGGTAATGGGGTCACTTCAGGTAGGCTTCAATCTACTGTGTGGCATTGCATTCACAGGTAATGGGGCACTTCAGGTAGGCTTCAATCGGGTACTGTGTGGGCATTTCATTCACAGGTAATGGGGCCACTTCAGGTAGGCCTCAATCTACTTTGTCCCAATTTCATCCACAGGTAATGGGGCCACTTCAGGTAGGCCTCAATCTACTTGTCCCATTTCATCACACAGGTAATGGGGCAACTTCAGGTAGGCCTCAATCTACTTTGTCCCATTTCATCCAAGGTAATGGGGCCACTTCAGGTAGGCCTCAATCTACTTTGTCCCATTTCATCCACAGGTAATGGGGCCACTTCAGGTAGGCCTCAATTACTGTGTCCCATTTCAATCCACAGGTAATGGGGCCACTTCAGGTAGGCCCTCAGTCCACGGTGTGGACATTTCATCCAGAGTTAATGGGGTCACTGTAAAATGGGCCTCAATCCACTATGTGATATTTCATCCTCACCTAATCGGGTCACTATGGGTAGGTCTTGCTACACTGTAACACTTCATCCACAGTCTGTGGGATTACTCTGGGTAGGCCCTCGCACTAATGTTGATATTTCGTCCAGGGCAGATTGGACCGTGAAAGGTGTTCGCTAGCCATTGTGCGATAATTCATGCTGACCAAAGGGATCATCCCGGTTTTCCTTGCCTTGCTCCATGTATGATTTTGGTTTCTGTTGATATTTCATCCAGAGCAAACTGGCTCATTCTTCCTTATTCTTGTTCTCTCCCATACCTACGTGGGGCACCACACTGAAGAACAGTTCACTGGGTTCCTTCTGGGTGATGGGTCTATACGATGTTGATGGTTGTACAAGGCCTGGGTCTCTACGATGTTTGATGGTTGTGTACCAAGGCCTGGGTCTCTACGATGTTGATGGTTGTACCAAGGCCTGGGTCTCTACGATGTGGATGGTTGTGTACAAGGTCTGGGTCTCTACGATGTTGATGGTGTGTACCAAGGCCTGGGTCTATACGATGTTGATGGTTGTGTACAAGGTCTGGGTCTCTACGATGTTGATGGTGTGTACCAGGCCTGGGGGTCTCTACGCGATGTTGCATGGTTGGTTGTTACCAAGGTTTCTGGGTCTCTACGATTGTTGATG
>JADBJO010024006.1:20000-25743 GCA_016801955.1 Conus betulinus | reverse complement strand
TTCTGTACTAAGAAATAGATAAAGTGCAACATGACCGACGCACCTGCATTCAGCACGCAAACGCGCATCCTACTAACAGCGAATAGAGAGAGGAGACGGGAGCAGAGAGAGAGAGAGAGAGAAGAGACGGAGAGGGAGAGAGAGAGAGAGAGAGCACGCAACGTTTGGATATATTATAAATAGACACATAAAATATGCTAGACATCTAGACACATTGTTGTGTGGGTGTGTGGTGTGTTTGTGTGTTGTGTGTGTTTGTGTGTGTGTGTGTGTGTGTGTTGTGTGTGTGTGTACTGCTGTTTCGTATCTGCAATATGAGTGCTTATCTATCGAACGATCACTGCGTTGCTTACTATTTGCTTGGGGGTGTGTGTGTGTGTGTTTTGGGGTTTGGGGGTGTGTGTTTGTGTTTGTTGTGTGTGTGTTGTGTTGTGGTGTGTGTGCGTGAATGGGGGGGGGGGGGGGGGGGAGGGGGGGGGGGGGGGGGGGTGTGGTTGTGTGTGTGTTGTGACATGGTTTGTGTTGGTGTGAGACAGATATAGAGAGACGAGAGAGCGAGAGAGAGAGAGGAGAGAGAGAGAGAGAGAGAGAGAGAGAGGAGTAGCAGACAAGATGAAGACAGACAGACAGACAGACAGATAAAAGTGAACCAGTCATAGCGACAAAACGGGGAAGAGTAAAATGTTAATATGATCGGAGACACTAGAGACCGAGTCGAGAAGAAGTGGAAGGTAATCATCTGAAAAGGATTCAACCAACAGTTGGTATTTGACTTTCTCAAACCTATCTTAAAATAAATGTCAGCGAACCGCCCAGAGAAACGTGGACAAACGATCACCAAGACAACACCACACGCGTTTCGACCTCTTTAGTCTCTTCAGTTGAAACAAAAGACGAACAAAATAACGAAAATGCACTTAGCTTTGATTGCTTCAGATTGCTGAAGATTTTCGCTTTTTTTGTTTGTCTTTGTTTCACCTGAAGAAGACCTAAGAGGTCGAAAAACGCGTTTGTGTGTTGTCTTGTGACTCGTTTGTCCACGTTTATCTCAGGGCGGTTCGCTGACATTTGTTTAAGATTTGTTTATATTTCCGCCTGCAGTCGTTTCACTTTGCAACTTTCTCAAACCTTTTCTGTCCACAGCAAGAGGAACCTGAAAGGCAATAAATCGATCATAGCCTACTATAATCACCCAGTTTTATCGGATCAAGTTCAATGTTATCCTTTCCCTCTTTTTCTAAACCTGCACTAACGCATGTTCGATCACAACCACACACGCACGCAGAATAATCCAATTTTTAGATAATGACAAAACAAATGTACAGGCGCGCGTGCGCGTACGCGCTCGCGCACCACAGCACACACATACACACACTACCACACACACACACATCACACACGACACACGAGCCGCGCGCCGCTACGCAGCACACACACTCGACCTCACAAGCAGTACTAAGGTTTAAAGTCCATGCAAACATGGCGCCAAATATCTTGCTGAGTTTATTCAAATGGCAACAAGGCATATGATTCAAATACATACATTTTACCACGTGTCCGCATTGATTTGTTCAAAATCTAGTTTTACATTTTTGGTCCATCTGTGTGGAACTCTCTTCTCCGTCTGCCAAAACATGTCAACACTGCCGTCCTTCAAATCAGCAATACTTAAACATTTACTTGAACAATAAATCTAACCTTTTGACATAGTCTCAACGCCCTATTTTTTATGCTTGCCTCTGTATAGCTAATGAAAATATGTGCGTGTGTGTGTGTGTGTGGTGGGGGGGGGGTTTGTGTGCGGGCGTGTGTGTGGGGGGGGGGGGGGGGTGTATTGGGTGAGGGTCTGTGGGTGTGCACGTGCGTGCGTGTATGTGTGGGCGTGTGCGTGCATGTGAATGCGCGCACGCGTACGTGTCTGATTGTGTTTGTGTAATTTTTTTTTCTTCTTCTTTTTATCATCATTATTCTTATACTATTGTTATTGTTTATATTATAATGTTGCTATATTCTTCATTGGTTCTGCCATGCCATGAATATGTGAAATTTGTTTAGTTGAATGTTGTAGAATAGCAAGGACGGATTGGAAGAATAGGCATTGCCCTAAATCTTTATCCTTGAGTAATAAAGTTTTGAGTCTTGAGTCTCTCTCTCTCTCTCTCTCTCTCTCTCATCTCTCTCTCTCTCTCTCTCTCTCTCTGAGACGCCTTCTCTCTTGCCCTCCTATTTGTACTGTGCTCAGACGTGATGTCTCGTTAATCATTGTAGACCTTCATTTCCACCCCCGCCAGTTCTGACCATTCCATGATACACAAACAAACAACAATGGATTCAGTGGAAGCCCATTGAAATGGCCAGACTTACTGAGTCCTTTTTGTGAAGGCAGGAATGAAAAGTCTGTCGCCTTTAGTTATTCTTCCGAGTCGCTTTTACTCGTTGGTAAGACGTCAACTTATGGAACAGAAGTAATGAACGGTTTGGTTTTTTTTTGTTGTTCGTTTCCTCGGCGTAGAAAGGGTTGTGAATACTACTTACCGATGTTCCTCTTGTTGACCTGAATTAAGAATGAACTTCGGGATGGATCATATTTGGAACTTTTGTTCTTCATTGAAGGATTGGATTTGTACACCTATGTATTCACGGAATGCTTGTGGGTCCTTCCTATCGACAGAAATTTTGGGAGGGTGAGAGAGAGAGAGAGAGAGAGAGAGAGAGAGAGAGAGAGAGAGAGAGAGAGAGAGAGAGAGAGAGAGAGACGTGGGCGTGGGCAGAGATGAGAGAGAGAGAGAGAGAGAGAGAGAGAGAGAGAGAGAGAGAGAGAGAGAGAGAGGACATAGAAAGATTTAAGTGCATTGAAAATCTTTTTAACAAAAACATCAAACCTGTAAAATATGTTCATTTCTTGCGATCTTTGCCGGAAGCCACCGCAGCATCGACCACTCTAACCTGAACATGAAGTAACACTGAAGCACTCCACCATCATTGCCCTCTCTTTCATCTGATCCTGTCAAACTGAAGGAGGGAGAGACGACAGCTGAACCAACCTGGGCTACGACAGGCCAGATTGGGCCAGTCCTGAATATTACTGACACCAGTGTCTTTAGATAATAAAGTCTGGAGTGAAAACCATTAATACCTGAAATAACCGAAGCCTCCCACCAAACATCTCAGCCAAGAACAGGAAGAAGAACTGTTCATTCATTGTGGGACTTTTCAGGCAGAGTCGACTCCTAGGCTGGGCTGCTGTGATGCTGCTCATGCCAACTGGCTCATTTACAAAGACTGGAACCGTACAGAAGGAAGGAGAAACAGTGCGAAAAGCGAGAGGGTTGGGAAGGGGATGTGTGGGAGAAAGGAAAGGGAAGGCCGGGAAAGAACAAGTCAAAAGACCAGGTTTCAACAGAGGCAACAAAAGGGTTTCAGAGGCCAGGGCTGGAAAACAACAAAAGACCAGGTTTCAACAGAGGCCAGGGCTTCAGGATGGAAACAACAAAAGACCAGGTTTCAACAGAGGCCAGGGCTTCAGGATGGAAACAACAAAAGACCAGGTTTCAACAGAGGCCAGGGCTTCAGGATGGAAACAACAAAAGACCAGGTTTCAACAGAGGCCAGGGTTTCAGGATGGAAACAGCAATAAAGCTCCAGAAATAGACCAGACAGAAGTACAGCAAACACCAACAATCAGTACAGTTACACCAAAACAATCAGTACAGTTACACCAGCAATCAGTACAGTTACACCAACAATCAGTACAGCTATACCAACAATGAAAGATGTAGGCCAGTTATACAAACGAAGATCTCTTTGCTCACAGATCCTGGCATGTCGTAAGAAGTGTCACACTGAAATATGTCTGCTAACCCAAGTTTTTGAAGCACTGGATCAGTACTCCAGCTGTGCAAGGTTCGTCAGCAAGCAGCAGATGTTGAGATTAACTTTTCCCCCCTGAGGCCTTGGGGACATCATTTTGCCAGATCGAAGTGGTTATCTTTTCCTCGTTTTTTTTTAAGCTGTCTAGTCTTCCGTGTCCCATTATTATAGCATTACTCTTTCTCCACTTTTTCCAGCCCACCTATACACAGTCACACTCAGTTTTTCCTGTTCGCACAATCCCAGGTTACAACGCACAAGCAGCTATCAATATTAAGCCGCCCGTGAGGCAACACATCGGATGAGACACTGCACTGCAGCCGAGTTACTTCGGAGGTGTTCAGTGATGCGTGTACTGATCCTTTTTTCTTACGCAAAATGCTCCCAGTCACACACACACACACACACACACACACACACACACACACACACACACACACACACACACACACACACACACACACACACACACACAGCACACACACACACACGCACACACACACACACACACACACCACACACACACACACACACACACACACACACACACACACACGCACGCGCACACCACACACACACACACACACACACACACACACACACACACACCACACACACACACTCCCTACAAAATATTGCCTGGTCACAAAGTCGGTGTGTTGAGAGAGTAACTCCTTCCAGAAGAAGCCATCACATCCATCCAATGTCAGTCCCCATCAACGTGCAGATACTAACAGTCACCTTGACATGAACTCGCCCTAGGCCTGGAAAAGGAACAGGACACAGGAAATGAGGTCACCACCAGAGAGAGACTGGTGCCAAAGAGTCTGGCTTTTTTTTTCTTTTCTGATCGTAGAGGATGTGCATGATGGAGATGATGCTATGAAGCTCTATTCTGTTCTACACGACAGGGCTATACCTTAAGCTTCAGTTCATAATGAATCTTAGAATCAGGCAGACCGAGAGATACAGAAGCATGAAGTTTTGGGAAGGATATTTGTGTAACTTTGTACATGTAAACTACCACAGCAGCATTATCCGTACATGTGAGGAAGAACTTCATTTATGGATTTGGTAAATGTAAGAATATTTCAAGATGAGCCATAAAGAAAATTTTCAGAATCACTTCAAGAAAAACGGAGAAGAGAATATTTGAATTAGTTTGTAATTGGCGGCAAAAAAAAAAAAATGAAAGGGTGGTGGTGGTGGTGGCGGCGGCGGCGGTTTTTTTTTTTTTTTTTTTTTTTTTTTTTTTTTTTTTTTTTTTTTTTTTGGTACCATTCGTCCTTTCTTCCGTTATTTGTTTTCGTTCTTTTCGTTCTTTCTTTCTTTCATTCTTTCGGGCTTTCCTTCGTTCATTTCTTACTTCCCTGTTTTAGCCTCCCTTCATTTAAAACTTGAAGTCGACTTCAATGGGGAGGGGAGGGGAGGGCTGGAGATGGAGATACAGAGAGATTTGTGAGTGGGGGGGGTGGAGAAGTGCGCGCGCGCGCGTGCGAGAGAGAGAGAGAGAGAGAGAGAGAGAGAGAGAGAGAGAGAGAGAGAGAGAGGATTGTGTGTGCGTGCGTGCGTGCGTGCGTGCATGCGTGCGTACGTGCGTGCGTGCGTGCATCTGTGTGGGAGAGACACAGAGAGAGAGAGAGAGAGAGAGAGAGAGAGAGACGATTGGTTTCAGCCTAGGGTATCTACCAAGACGTACAAGTAACCACAAATCAAAAAATGATAATCATTTTTCATTTTCATCGACGAAACTAACAAGCATTCAACAACGATAGAGAAAGACAGACTGACAAACAGACACTCAGACAGACAGACGGGGAGACACACGGACAGAGAGAGAATGGAAGAGTTGTTTGCGTGACTGATTGTGAAA
>JADBJO010024006.1:5000-15000 GCA_016801955.1 Conus betulinus | reverse complement strand
GTAGATTCCCTGGGGGGAAAGAGCGACGAATTGTATTGCTGCAAGCAAGAAAATGACCACTTGGTAGTACTAGAAGGACTGTCCACGGCTGTGTTGACCCTGCTGGCCCCACGCGACAGGGGCACTCCCCCCACGTGCAGAATGGAGCTCTCCCGAACTGGGGAACCACACTGTGTATATCGTATAAGTCCGCCTGTTACATCTGCTTCAGCATCCAGTGGGGTAAAGGGAGGGGAGGGAGGGGGGAGGGGGAGGGGGGGGGGGGGGGGGGGGCTGAGGGACAGCTAATCATTTTAAAACGAAGCTTATCATTATTTCAGATATCACTTTAAAGAGGGTGACTGAGCTGTTTTGTTAGATGATGATGTTGATGAGCCCACAAACCCCTTCACTCTAATCTCATTGCCGAGGAGTTTGACTCGGAAGCTAGATCCCTTCAACCTGCTGGCTATATACATCTCAGTCTTGTAGATATGAGCTGGCTCCATTTCGGTGTCATATGGTACAGTAATTTCGATCAGAATTCAGTGTTTTGATGAATAGTATACTCTGGGGTCCCTGAGAGATTCAATGTTTTATCTTAATTGACTCGGTTCGATCATTTCTGTCTGTTATTAGAAAGGCCCAGTATGAGTTTGTCCAATCTCTAGGAGGCTTTACAATGTTTGCCTTGAGGCTGGTGATGTTTCCTGCTCTTTCTTTGAGTCTGGATGTGCCGCCACTTCCTCTCTTGATGTTCAGCTCTGAAAGATAGACCATGGTATAGTGGCTTTGCTCTTGTTGTTTGTTGTGTGGACTGTTATCGCGAGTCAAAGGTCTAGCTGTGTGTAAGGCAGAAGGTCTTCAGAGAAGAAAACCGTTCCCAGACCAGTCTTCTGATAGTGACCTCTTTACACTCTAAAGGGACTAAGCCGCATTCAGATCGTGACTCGCCCCTCTGCTGTCAATTTTTGGGGAGAAACTTTGTACTGCTGCCCAGTAACTCTCTGTGTGTGTGTGTGTGTGTGTGTGTGTGTGTGTGTGTGTGTGTGTGTGTGTGTGTGTGTGTGTGTGTGTGTGTGTGTGTGTGTGTGTGTGTGTGTCTGTGTCTGTGTGTGTTTGTGTGTGTGTGTGTCTGTGTGTCTGTATGTGTCTATGTGTCTGTGTGTGCATTAGCAGGACAACCAACGACTCCACCCCTACTAGTGACAACAATATAAAACGCAGTTATTACAGCTCACTGTCCTTTGTCATCCGAGGCAGGATGGAGTTAGTAATATATCTTTCTTTTTTTTTTTGTTCCTTCTTCTGTGCCCCCTCAGTGGCATTGCACCCACGCTGCTCATTCCGACATCTCACGTCCACAGTCACAGTCCGGCCCGGCCCGCCGGAGCCGCGGCACCGGCAATCCACAGGAAGCAATGTCATGTCGGCAAGAGACTGCCTAACGGAGGGTGGCACTGCACTGCTGCCGAGTCACTTCGGTGGTGCTCAATGGTGTCTGTTCTGATCTAACATAAGCAGAACACCACCTATTAAACTCATTACTGACGACAATAATTGCTTAGTCGCGGAGCTGGTGTGAGTGACCTGTCCCTCCAGTGGGCGCCATCACGTCCGTCCAACGACAGCCGCCATGTACTTGACCCAGACAAAATCAAACCAAGGCCGTAAACGTGGACAGGACATCGAAACTGAGGTCGCCATGAGAACATGGCATGAAGGGCCACAGAATTCGAGACTTTTTTAAATGCTGATCGATGAGAATAAGGATGATAAAAATTATGCGACAGATTTCCTGAGACTGCATGACAGGGCTGTACTCTACGCTTACTTTCATAAATATATCCCGGCATCAACCAGGCCCGAGAGCTACAGACACCTGCAGTGTTGGTCAGCAAATTTAAGCAACACTGTTTGTGTGGTCCCAGTCTTCCCAACTGAGCCCATAGCAAACTCAACTCTTGGTCGGGCCGGTCGGGGCAAAAAAAAAACAAAACATCCCACATGGCTCTGTTGGGAATCGAACCCACGACCTCCCAGCCGGGAGTCCGCGACGCTAACTACTGCGCCATGGCGGCTGGTGAGTTACTGATGTATGTGGTCTGTCCTTTCATTATGTCCACCAGGACTTTATAGGTGTCGGCCATGAAGTCCATCATCCCACTTCCTCTTGTTTATAGATATGTGCTTGTTTACAAATCAGAAGATCTCAGATCCCTGGTTCGAATCCGGTACACAGTACACTTTTTACTATCCGATCCACTATTTGGGTGGTTTGGAGTATTTGGAGAGGAGTTAGCACCACCCCCGTCCAGCGTCCCTCGTCTGCTGAAATGACGTTGGACTGACCATTTTCAGGCAATCATCTCGCTATTCGTATCAGAGCCGATTCCGTCTGTCCTGATAAAGAAATGATGTCTGGCAGGAGTGTGGATCCCCGCTTTGATTTGACTGGCACTCAGCTCTTGTGGAGCATTACGTCCTCGTTGGACGACGTCATTGACCGCTGCGCTAACGATGACTGGCTCTTTCAATGTGAAGTCGCACGCAGGGGCGTGCGTGCGTGTGTATGAATGTCAGAGAGAGAGAGAGAGAGAGAGAGAGATGAGAGAGAGAGAGATGAGAGAGAGAGAGAGAGAGAGATGAGAGAGAGAGAGAGAGAGAGGAGAGAGAGAGAGAGAGAATCTGTGGTTATCTGTGTGCGAATTTGTTCGTGCATTTCTCATTAAAAATGGTCAAAATAAAAATCCGTCACAATTACATGCACACACGCAGGCCTAAAACTCCAGCAAGGACACAAACATCTGCACACACGCACTCTCCTGCTGATGAATATCATTTTTTGGAAGGGGGGGGGGGGGGGGGGGGGGGGGGGGGGGGGGGAGGCGCAGCTTATCACGTGGTAGGTGCATGATTGGCTGTGGAATGAATGATCTCTTATATAACGAGAGATTTTTTTTTCTTTTTTTGCACGAGGAGCGCGGAGCTTGCTTTTATTTTCGGACTGTCTACTGTTTGTTAGTAATGAGTGTGTTTGGGCTCTCAAAAACTGTCATGAATCTGTCTGTCGGTTTCCTAGTGCACACAGTTTGCTAAAAACTCTTTCTCTGTTACGTTTGGTCAAGTCTTTACCTTAGAATCCAGAATCCAAAGTTAAGACGCCGCAGACACCGGATATGTTGACAGATCCGGAGTATCTGTTTGGACTCATGACTTAAATGCCTTCATTTCGTTTTTGCTCAGACAGGGCACAACAATTATCAATTTTGCTTTCAATATGCAATGGACTTTTCGTTCCAAGAGAGTAGCGTGCGGTCAGTTGAATAGTTGTATGTGTCCATCTGTTCAGCCATTGTAATTCTCATGACAGTTTTCGTTTCACTGGCACGTGCGCCTTAGTTTTAGGAGATACTGTTGGCCTGACTGGTTCGTCATGGCTGGGCAGTCTTTCCATGTTTGTGTGTGTCTGTTGGCGTCAAAACTTGCCATGCAAACAATTTCTAGCCACTGCGGGCCCGTTTATTGTGCGGGCTATTTAGTTTGGTCCCATATCATTATTTAGTTGTGTGTGTACCGCCACGACAAATCGCCAACCTGCTAAGACTCTTCTTTGGCACGCTTGTTTCATGGTGGTGCAGTTTCTTTCCTTTCTGTGTGTCTGCCGGCATTGTCACCCGTTTACGTGCTGCGGTGGCTTGCTCGTTCCATGATGGGGTGGACAGGGTTTTTTTTTTTTACCCCAGAAAGTTTCCAAATTTTGCAGGGTGGAGAATGAGGACGGGCGTGGAGGGGGGTGGGGGGGTGGGGGGTGGGAAGCTGGCGTTCTCGGACCATGTTCCCATATACCCTGCTGGCATAAATGGCATTGTCGTCACGTGAAAGGATCCCAAGAGCCTCTTTTGGACTTTTCCTCTTCACTCCCCTACCCCCCCCCCCCCCCCACCCCACCACTTCCCCCGCCCCCATTTTCTGGACCACCGTCCCCGAGCCCTTTCCTTGGCTGGCAGGAATTAATTTTTAGCACCAAGGCATCAAGGCTGAAAATTCACCTTGTGTTTTGTGTTTGTGTTTCGATTCGACCAAAAGGAGAAGACAAACTTTATTGTCCCCCTCCCCCCTCCTCACTGCAATCACAATTTATTTATACAGTTTTGAATTATGTAGTGCGGTTTGTATGCAGTGAGAATCAGCAGGGTCTGGAATAGCTCAGATGGTCGAGCACCAGACTTGATTTCCTGGTGATCCTGGGGTTGGGGGTTCGAATCTGATCCGGTCCGTTTCCATACAGTGGCATTTTTGCCCTCGGAGTCAACAGTGGTTCTGACTACACTTCCCCCACAAGTTCTTGGGATGAGACTATAACCGAGGAGGTTCTGTGTGTGAACGCACGCACAACATCTTGCACATCGTAAAAAACCCATCACCAACTTTCAGAAGAGAAGGCCAGTTTGGTCCTTAGCATGGATGAAACGTTACACATAGCATGCGCCGAAAGAATGAAAACAGGAATGAAAAACTGTGTGAATGACAATCACAATGACGCGGGAAAACGATTGAATGTAGTGCCAGCAGGCAGGTTGTCAGTCGGCTCTACCCAGGTAGGCAGCCCGTTGTGTAGACGAGAGCATGAATTGTAAAGTGCTGAGAGCTTGGTCTCTAACCGGTTATAGCATGGTCTCTAACCGGTTATAGGCGCGATATAACTATTCTTCATAATAATAATAATGATGATGATAATAAATAATAATAATAACGGTAATAATAATAAAATAATAATAATAACAATAACATTTACAATAATAGTAATAGTATTGATAATAAATGAATAATAATAATGATATAATGATAGTAATGATAATGATAATAATGACAATTATAATAACGATAATAAAAAACAACAACAATAATAACAATAACAATAGAGTTCGTTTTATGTAGCTTTAGGTCTTGGGTAGAATGAGATTAGCTTAAAGTTAAGCTCTGGCTTGGGACAGGATCCGAATTCCAGAGTTGGACTGTCTTCCGGTTTTCACACACACACACACACACACACACACAAGGTTCCCATTTGTAATGCGTACACACGCCACCACCGCCGATGGAGACGGGGAGGGAAACAAGGGGACAGACAGAAGAGCAATGTCACTTACCCCCACTATCAGCCTGTCGGACCATGGACTTAGACTGGACGCCAGTCACTGCTAGCAGAAGACAGAAGAGAGCAAGAGACATGGTGCTGACCCAACAACCAACGAGACGAAGGATAATGCCAACTGCCAAGACGGATCAGGGGAAAACCACTCTCCACAACAATCCGTTGGTCAGCCACTCGGCTTTCTTTGGTCAGTGTGGCCAGAAGTTCCACGCCACTCTGGCTTTTATACACTGTTCGACCATCGCCCCAGTAGCTGGAGCTCACTTAGTGCCAATTCAAACAAAGGCCACGTTTGACATAAACACGTCACTTGTCAGAGTCATGTATCTTTATCTCTTGGAGAAAAATAAAGGATGTAATGGGAGCGTGACGCTTAGATTTTCAAGGAGCAACCGCCACTGGAACGGGAGAGGGGGACTTAAGGTAAAACCATACAAGAAACCTAATGACACTCCCATTTATGTAAACATCAATAGCAACCACCCACCATCTGTCGCACACTGACCCACCCACCATCTATACTAAAAACCATACCCAATGGCATAAACAAGAGATTATCTCTAACCTGTCACATAATGAAAGAGTATTCAACAATGCAGCAGCAGAATACAAGAGGCATTGCAAAAAAAGTGGTTACAGCTACAAACTACAATACAACCCAGATAACAACATGAACAAAAACAAAAAAAAAGCAGGAAAAGGAAATCACATGGTACAACCCTCCATATGATGGACGAGTAAAAACAAACGTAGGGAAAGAAATTTTTTAAATTCTGACAGCATCCTTCCCAAAAAGAACACAAATTGTCCAAAATATCAACAAGAACACCATCAAACTATCATATTCATGCATGCCTAACCTTAAAAATATAATTGATTCATCCAACAAAATGAAAAGCAACACAGCAAAGAAGGGTGAAGAAAGGAAATCCTGCAATTGTACTACAAAAGAACAGTGTCCCTTAAGCAACAAATGCCTCTATAACAACATTGTATACCAAGCCACTGTGACATCAGAAAATGAAAAAGAAAATACATATAGGGATCACTGAAAATCACTTCAAAACCAGATATGCAAACCATAAACAGTCATTCAACAAAGTAAAATACAAAACCAAACAAACAGAACTGAGCAAATATATTTGAGACTTAAAGACAAAAAAAAAACTATAACACATATCCTGGAAAATCATAAAAAGGGCATCACCATACAATAACATTTCAAAAAGATGCAACCTATGTTCAACAGAAAAATGGTTAATACTATGCAAACCATACTTAGCAACCCTAAATACTAAAGTAGAAATAGTAAACAACTGCAGGCACAAATGGAAATCGTTGTCAGCAAACGCACCCTGAACTGTAAACAACCTGAAAAAACGAACAACACGTGCAGCCAATCCGCACGTGCAAACAGTGACATTAGGCCATATAACACCGGCAGTAGGCGACCCAACACCATCCTGAGGAGAGCCAGCGCTCGAAACAGATCTGTTGATGATTTTAAAGAGTCAGTGTGCGACAGTCATGTTGTTGAGATTACTGCAGATACGAAATGAACTTAAATGCATACTGAAGGAATGGAAGAGAAAGGGTCTTCGCCTATAGCGATGCCAGACCCGGATCGTCCCGCCCTGGCAGTAAGGGGTGAGGGAGAAATGGAAGAACAGAAGAAGACCTAAGTACCTTGGGAACTGTCACCCCTCCCCCCCCCCCCCCAATTCACACTGCACCCTCCAGTTTCATATGGCTGATGCATATGTTCATGTGGCAGCTCTTCAGTCGGCACTACCCAGGTAGGCAGCCCGTGGTATAAACGAGTGTGGATTGCAAAGCCCTTAGAGCTTGGTTTCTAGCCGAGCTTTCATAATGATGATGATGATGATGATGATGTTACTGCTGCTGCTGCTGCTGCTGCTGATGATATTCATCACATGTGCATCAAACAAGGTACCTTACTCTCCCTTTTCTTTCTTTCTTTCAACTTAAAGTAACCCTAGCCAATAATTTGTACTGTATGACTTGCGTTTAAAGTAATCCCATAACATATAAATATCGTCACCTACTGCATTTCAATTGAACGTGTTGTGGTTATGTTGAAGTAATTAACAAACTGGTTGGATAACTCTTGCTCCTATGGTGAAAGAAATACAGGCTCATAACTCCAAAGGAATTCTGCTTACGACACCGAATCTCCTAGCAGATATGACAGCACAGAGCACACAAAAACAAACAAGGAAACATTGTTAAATTTACTGCGAGGTGCAGATGAGTATATTATTATACTGAACTGACATGTAATCCATGAGAATAAAATCTGCATGGAAGTGTACCCGAGGGAAAAAAAACAAACAAACAAACTTTCTTATGCACAAGATACTGTGCAAATCGCCATACGATATATCGAGGAGCTCTGTACCAGCAGTGATTGCATTCGGTATTTCTCTGTGCACAGACAGATTGACACAGAAATCACGCGCGCGCATTATCTGCTCTTAAGCTGCCCCTCCCCCCCCCCCTCCAATTCACCCCGCATCCCCCTCCCTTCTGTCGTTGCCCACCTCTTCTGTGGGACTTTGCCTTTATAATGCTTCCTTTATCCGTCTCTTTTTTCGTGACTGTTCTCGCCCTTAAATGTCCTGATGATGTTTGATCCGTGTCCTTAAATGTCCTGATGATGTTTGATCCGTGTCCTTAAATGTCCTGATGATGTTTGATCCGTGTCCTTGAAATGTCCTGATTATCTTTGATCCGTGTCCTTGAATGTCCTGATGATGTTTGATCCGCGTCCTTACATGTCCTGATGATGTTTGATCCGCGTCCTTGAATGTCCTGATGATGTTTGATCCGTGTCCTTAAATGTCCTGATGTTTGATCCGAGTTGATGATCTTGATCTGTGTCCTGATGATGTTTGATCCATGCGGTTTGTGAAAACAGAGAGGTTGGGGGTTGACGTGTGTGGTGACATGAGGAGGGGCGGGGCTGGGGGGGGGGGTGGGGGGGGGGGGGGGGGGGGGCGAGGGGGAGGTTTTGAGGTTAGGGCCGGAGGAGAGAGGGGGAAATCATCTTGCCGTAAGTAGCTTGAGTCTCACAAATTGCTTTTTCATTATGCCTCTTTATTTCTGATTATATGACCCGTTTACAGGGTGTATCATGTACTTTCCGCCGCTAATGGGGGAGGAGAAGGGAGAAGGTAGGGCTTGGGGGCTGTGTGATAAGTTAGTGCTAAGGGCTCATGTTGTTCTTTTTGTTGCTGACATTTCATAACTCACAGATGATATTTGTGTCGACTGTCTGCCGCAAAGAGAGAGAGAGAGAGAGAGAGAGAGAGAGAGAGAGAGAGAGAGAGAGAGCGAGAGAGAGAGACGGTGTGAGGGGGATTAAGGAAAATACGGGGGGGGGGAGGGGGGGGGGGGGGGGGGAGGGGGGGAGGGGAGAGGGGGAGAGAGGGGGGGGGGAGAGATTGATGGTGGGGGGAGAGGGAGAGGAGGGGGGGGAGGAGAGACAGAGACAGAGAGACAGAGAGAGACAGAGACAGAGAGAGAGACAGAGAGAGAAAGAGACAGAGAGAGATGACAGACAGATAGACAGAGAGAATACGATACTTTTTTTTTTAAAAAGCCGCATTTGAAGGGGCGTTTCGCCAAGGACATGAAATATTGTGGATATTGTGTGCGAAGTATAGAGTTCATATCATTTCTATCTCCAGATTACAAGACAGTAAGTAGTGCATTCTGCAGTTTGAAATCTTGTAAAGGAAAGTTTTAAGTTTGTAACAATATTTTCATAACCTGCTGACATAGCTAAAATCAATCCGAATTGCAAGTATTTGTCGTAATATTCAGTAGGGATATGATTAGCTCGCAAATCGTGAAAGACTAGACAAAAAAAAAAAAAAAAAAAAAAAAAAAAAAAAAAAAAAAAAAAAAGAAAAGAAGAAAACAACACACACAACACACACACACACACACACACACACACACACACACACACACACACACACAGAGCCGGATTTTTATCTTTTGGGGCCAGTCCAGAGAAACGGCGTATTTGATTTTACAAATGACTATATATGTCTAATTGAGCGCCAGGCATCTTATTATCTCCGACATGATCATCGACGTTGGGCATGTGAACTGAAGTGATCACAGTATCTTAATCAGATCTCACAAACGCCTGCGTTAATTCAAAGCATACATTACATTATCTTGTACCGTCAATCAATACGAGGGATAAAACATAAACAAGCTTTACACAATAAGGACTGCCGATTCTCTTGATCTCTCGCCACATGCACACAGATTCTTTTTGTTTGACAAGTAAATATAACACAATGAAATCGGGAAAGTGTACGCTTAATTGAAGGAGGGGCATGTAAATGTTTCTAGCAGCACAAAGATAAAACACTAACCTTGCGCTCTTAAGTTGGTTACAGAATCGTTCTCAACATGTGTCTACACAAAACCTTCATCATTTAAAGTTTCAGTCTCTTATGACAGATCTGATAGCGTGTCTGTCATGTGCAGTAGATCTATGGATCAAATCCTGTCTAACGCCATTCCTTGGGCGCTTTGATGATCGCTGCCAGGCAGAGCCTAAGCGAGTTTATCGACTGCCATTTCCGGCGGAAGCTGTTCATGCCCTCTTTCGTAACGATCGGAAATTTGAGGTGACTTCCACAATGGCTTTCTGGGTGTTTTGGCGATTTTGGAGTGTACAGCGCTGGGCGGTAGGATGAGAATAATGGAGGGAGAGGGGAGAGGGGATCCTTCGGAACTTTATATCTATCTCTGCGGTCGGGTGTGTTTGCAGTGTTAGCAGCTGGTGGGGGTTTCTAACAAAATCAGCGTGTGATTCATTTT
>JADBJO010024005.1:17500-25744 GCA_016801955.1 Conus betulinus | reverse complement strand
TTCATTCAGTGCTCGTGAAATGAGGTGTGGTTATGTATGTGTTTAAACCTGTGTATTGACTTTCTTCAGTCAGCCCCGAGAACTGACATCAACCAATGGGAACCTACTCTGATAACTTGGTTTCAAGGAATTAGGAGGGGGGGATAGCGGATCGCGCGACATTGAGGAACATATGACTCCGGACCCATATAAATGACCAAAAAGAATCGCCGTTAATTGAGGATTGTACCCGAATCCATAAAAAGAGAGAACAAAAAAAGTACAATTACACACCCCGCGCTGGTACCATCACGGACACAAGTCTTACATCCGTGACTGTAGCAATGGTATTTTGCTCTCTTGGTGAGGCGGTTTCTAAATGTGGAACACCGTTGCGACCAGGATGGAATGAAAAACTGGCACACTGCTTGCGAGTTTGCCACAACGCGCACCCGAGCACAAAAAATGCAGCATCCATTTTGAGGCATGCTGTGTGGCTTGGATTATCTCTTCTTACGCTGGTTTTGCTGACCGCCTTCTGCAATGGCCTTAACGGTTGAACGGTTTGCTGATGTGACATGTCGAACAGCAATGGGAGCTCTGATTTAGAGGATGTATAGTTTGACAAGAGATCGGCCCAAATCGACTGATACGAAAATGTTTTCAGTTTCTCCCTGTTGCGTTTCTCTTGCTTTCCCCTCTATGATCCTCCTCTCTATCTATATCTCTCTTCTCGCTCTCTCTCCTCTCTCTCTCTCTCTCTGTCTTCTTCGCATCCAGCTCAAACTTTTCTCTATGATGCGCGTGGCTCGTGATCGAGAAAGTGAACATACCAATATTTTGAAAAAAAAAAAAAAATACACAAGAAAAGAAAAAAGAAAAAAAAGATAAGACTTATACAAGCAAGTAAATAGTTACAACGAGAAAGAAAACGAAAACGAAAAATAAGGCATCCAAAAAAAAAGATCTGTTGTCCTTTATCCAAGCAAGTACTAACCTCACCTCTCTCGAATACCTCCCCTAAGATCACCCCACAATGTAATTGGTAACCTTCTTGAATCATCTCTACTGTCTCTCACTGTCGGTCTGCTGCCACAATGTCGTGTCAGCACAGACGTGGTCTCCAAACACTACAGGGCATTATGTGACACGCTGCCATCCTTTTCCGTTCGTTCCAAATGGGGAAAGGAAAGGCGCTCTTTCCATTAAGCGCACATTAGTCTGTGTATCACTATTCATGGGGTAAATGAAATGATTGGTTCCCCCAAAGAGAAAGGACAATGGGGGGCATGGAGGGAGGGTAGGGGGAAGGGGAAAAGAGGAGGGGGTAGAGAAGAAAAGGGGAGGGGATGAAAGGCATCCGAGTAGGGTGCCTAGGGTAGGATGGTTTCAGAGATGCAAGGGATTCCCAGGGTAGTCTTTTTGTTGCCGAGGGGGGTCAATGCTATGCATGTTATCGGTAGTCTTTTTGTTTGTGGCACTCAATTTTCGGCCATCACTGAAGCACCCTAAGGCGGTGAATTATTTTTTCTTCTTTTTTCTTTTTTTTTTTTTAACTCCCTAAGGCTGAAATCCACCTCTTCATTTTTAATGTTTCACACTGTCCTTTTCATCTGCAAAAAAAAAAAAGTGGGAAAAAAACCCCAACGATTTCCACTACTAGTTTTTTGTCCCCTCTCCAACCAGTCTCTTTCACACCATGCATAGCCTGTATGTTCTTTGACAAATGGACATATTTTTTTTTGCTGATTCTAGTGTTTTGCGTTTGATACAAAGTGTCTGGGTTTTGTTAATGTTCTAGTGTGTGTGTTGTACTGGCACTCTCACTCTGATAATGTGCCGCTTATACAAAGAAAACAACACCGATTAAACAAAAAGACTTAATATTTTCTTTTCTTTCACTTTTCCCAAAGAGCGAGAGCGAGAGAGAGAGAGAGAGAGAGAGAGGAGAGAGAGAGAGGAGAGAGAGGAGAGAGAGAGGGGGAGAGAGGGGGGCGGGAGGGGGGGAGGGAGGGGAGAGAGAGGCGGGAGGAGAGGAGAGGGGAAGAGAGAGAGACCAACAGATAGACGGACAGACAGAGGCGGCATCGTAGAAATGAATGCACAATTTGTTACAGATCGTCTTACCAATTGGCAATTCCCCGATACGGCCGGCCTTAAGATTCCCAGGGTAGTCTACTGGATGTTACACGAGAGATGACGAGGATGTGCGAATGCTTTTTGCATTTTTTTTTTTTTTTTTTTTTTTGCTCTCTGTTTCTGTCTTACTTATCCTGACAATTGACTTGCAGTGTCAATCACTCAGTGCATGGGTATTGTGTCTCATTGGTCAAAACAGATCGGGCATTCACAAGAGAAGGGGCATTCATAGATAGCGAGCAAAAGGGCATATTCTTAGACAACGCCGCGTGTCACACGAAAGAAAAAAAAAACATCTCTGAAACCTTCTACAAATTGAGTATGTGTGGAGAAAGACAGAGAGAGAAGCTATTTCTGCTTCCGACTGGCACTAAATTGGAATAAGCGCCGGGTCAAACGTGGACAGGGGAATGTCTGTGTGGAGGACTGGGGGGTTAGAGGAGGGGGGGGAAGGTCAAAGGGGTGGGAGTAGGAGAAGGGGTAGGGGGGGTCAGAGAGAAAATAGGGTGGGGGGTAAGGTCTCGCTAACATTTTCCTCGACATTTGTTTTAAACGTCGAGGGACTCAGTTTCAATTTCATCAATGAGGCGTCACTGCGTGCGGACTAGTCCATTTAAGGTACACAACCGCTAAGTTTTTGAGACCACACTGCCTATGATTTTTAAGCTGATGGATAAATGAATGAATAAACACCTAAGATGAGAGAATTGAAGAAGAGGGTTCTGGTGGGTGCTGCGACTTAGCAGATGTCTGACCTACGCATTAGCCCAACGCGCTGTCGACGCTGGTCAGACCTTGAGTGCCTGCCTAACATTGGTTGTGTCTTTTTTTTTTTCTTTTTAAGGGAAAACTAAGCAGGCAACCGCCATCCGACGCTGGCATTCACGAACACCGGGAAAAAAAATTGTCTGTTCTGACAGTAGGTCTTGTCCTTCTTCTTCCTTGTAGCGGCCTTTTCGGCTGGAACAACCCCCAGGAGAGGAACGACAACATTAAGGGATGGCTGTGTACCTGATTTAAATTTCAAGGAGTTTGGGTTCTGTCTGCGGCTTGCCCAGCCCGTGGATCAACTGGTTGACAGCCACGCTTGCAAAGTTATTTTCTGCCCAGATTGGTTCTTGGTCTCTGTCCATGTGTCTGTCTTTGTCTGTCTCTCTCTGTGTCTGTCTCTCTTCCCCTCTCTCTTTCTTTCAGTTTCTCTCCTTATTTCACACACACACACACACACACACACACACACACACACACACACACACACACACACACACACACACACATACACACACACAAGCACGCACGCATGCATGCATGCACGCACGCCACACATAAAAACATTCACGCACTTATTCACACACACACACACACACACACACACACACACACACACACACACACACACACACACACACACGTGCGCGCGCTAACACATACTAACAAACTCATCCACGCACACACACACGCACGCACGCACGCACGCACGCACGCACGCGCACACATTCACGCACGAACTTACACACACGTGCGCGCACACGTATACCGTACACATGCACACAGACACACACACACACACACACACACACACACACACACACACACACACAACACACACACACACATGGGTTAAAAGTAAAATAAGAATGTAACTGTCATGTATTTTGACCATATCTCAATTTATCACATCTTTGCCTACTGCCGCGCACTGCTATTTGATGTTGTACATATTTTCGTGTAGCTTTGAACAAAAAAATAGCAGACTTCAGCACACTCTATAATGTAACCAAGCAATCTTGTCGACCTACAAGTAACATATCACTTCTTTCTTTAATTGACTTTCTGAAATAAAAGAAACAGCAAGCACACTTGTCAGTATTGACTAGTTGATAACCTATCAGCAGGAATAAGAAATAGAAAGCAATAGAAATGAAATCGTGATATACCTATATACATTATGACTGAGGAGTGTTCAAAGCACATCGAAGCTCTGTATACGCTCCTGTTCATGGTAGCAGTAACTATGAACCTGATTCCGTCCAGGGCAGATCAATGCGGGCAGGACAGGGATGGGCTGCGTCGCGCCTATAATGCCGTGTTTAGACGCGGCCAATCTCTACCACTTTATTGCCCTGATGCTGCCTCATTTCATTTCTAACCTTATATTCAACACATTTATTCTTGCTTCATGTTTTCGGTAATAGACGTGAGACCAAGGAGAGTACCCTTTAGGTACCCTGTTCATTTGTTATTCGGTTTGGTTTTCTTGCCATCAGTATCTTCTGGGTTTTCATGGGGGAGCTCTTTCTCTTGCTGTCTTTCTGTGGCGACAGATCCTGATGAACATCGACTTAGGATTTAGTCAGTTAGGCAAACGTTTTTTCCTGTATTGTCACAGAAAGGAAAAGACAACTCCACTGACAACCCGCACCACAAAACAATTCATCAGTAAAGATTTTTGTCCGTTTTTACGCAGTCAGGGGAAGGTTACAGTTTGGGTAAGGACTGTGGCGTAATTACGAAAATGTTTGGGTTTGGGGTGACAGTCGGATCATTACGAGGGTAAAGGTTGGAAACATGCATTCCCAGAGAGTTGGAAAGTTCGCTTGTGTTTTTTATCAACGTTCCCATATCCAGTTCATAATCACAGAGCTGGTCAGTCAGAGAAAGCACGACTCTACTTGAATGAGAGCCGCTGTGGGTGGTTCAGAAGTAAAGGAACCTACTACTTCAAAAAAGAACACTCTCATTGTTGTCAGTATGGCAACAGTAAATTACCATTACAGCTGTTTTTTTTTTTTTTTTTACTGTACGAAAAAGGTAATTATGGCGTAAACATGTTCATTTGATAACAATCATGTTGTTTTTTTTTGATTTGTCAAATTTGTGAGACATGACATGTAATAAATCAAAAACAAATAACCAGCCAACCAACTAACCAACAAACCAGTCAGCCAACCAGTTAACCATTCAACCAACCAGCCAACTACCCGAACTCATACACACCTACGACACACACAAAAAAATCGTGCATTCTGTGCCTTTCTACAGCAGTGGATTCATCCGCGCTATGATTAAAAAAAATACCAGTGTGCATGCACAAACTTGTAGTTACCTGTTTTCATAAAACACACTTATCATTTTCACGGTGACTACATTTGACCACCATATCAGGCCCCCAAAGCATGAAAACAAATGACCAGAAAGCGCCACATCACTGAAATTGACTGTCTGACCTCAGAAGCAGTAGAGGTCACCATTGAGATGACTTTTCAAAGCTTGAAAGTTGCCACACTGCCTACAGCACGCCTCTCACAGGCTCAATATCACACTGAAGCGTTGTGCACGTTCCTATACAGAATACTTGCCTAATTTGTCTTCTATTTTCCACCGTCACAGGGGAACCCTAGACGGACATTTCCTTGGACATCATGTCTAGTATCAATAACAGACTGCTGGCCTTTCTCCTCAATTTCCACGACGTACTTCTTTGTTTTACAGTTGAGTTTTCGACAACATTGCTCTTGTACAAACGTTAAATACACAGCACAAAATATTTTTGAAAGCAAGGCAAAAAATCTAGATGACATTCTATACTGTCCCTTAGCTTCGTCATGAACCAAGAGCAAAATCAGAATCACTGGGCCGCCAAAGAAAGGAACGAACAACTTACAAAACAAAACACAACGTTCTTCGACCTATCAGGTCTTCTTCAGGCAGAACAAATAACATGCGAAGAATGAATACGAAGGACAAACAAACAGTCAAGATTCCCTTCGATCCAGATGCATGCAGATACTCTTTCCCAGATGACCCTATTGTGTGAATCACTCACTGAGTCTCCTATGTCAGAACAAAAGTGAGCAATCTTAGACGCCAAACAAAAGGAGAACGGCAAAATGATGGTGGCGTGCGTCACGCGACGAAAAAAAAAACAAAACGCAACCATGTTACGAATTGAGTGTGTGTGGAGAAAGAACGGAAAAGGGTTGTTTCTGTTTTCTACAGATACTTAATTGGATCAACGTTAAGTGGGAAGAGAGGAGGAGGAGGAGGGAGGATAGAAAGAGTGGAGGGGTGGAAGGGGGCAGGGTCTCGCTAACAATTTCTTGGATGTCCTCTCTCATTGTACTCTGCGGGATACATTTCGGGGAGGTAAACATGCAGAGTGGTCCTCCGACTCTCTGTCGTTCATAAAACAGCAAGAAAGACAGCCCAGTTCTCTCCTACTAGGCCTTGTCCTCTCTTGCCTCTTCATTTCTCTTCAGCACTGTAATAATGAAGATCATTCGAAAGCAGGACATCGTAGAAGAGCTGACGAACTTTTACTCAGCATCTGCTTTTCAACAACGGTTACCTAAACACATACGACACTATAAGTCTGAATAGCCACAGGAGGGTAATGAAGCATTCAGGGATGCTTGCGTTCCTGTGGCATATTGGGAAATGCTTGTACCTACGTCCTCTCTGTCTTGCCCTGACTATGGAAATAAGTAGCTTGAAGTCCATGCTTAGTTTTTGCCTGGTCTGGTCCTCTGTCTGTCTGTCTGTCTGTCTGTCTCTCTC
The DNA here is from genome assembly GCA_016801955.1 of Conus betulinus. Taxonomy (NCBI): domain Eukaryota; kingdom Metazoa; phylum Mollusca; class Gastropoda; order Neogastropoda; family Conidae; genus Conus; species Conus betulinus. Next base: position 19,069 of record JADBJO010024005.1, on the reverse strand, counting down.
TCTCTCTCTCTCTCTCTCTCTCTCTCTCTCTCTCTCTCTCTCTCTCTCTCTCTCTCTCTCTCTACATCTGTGTGTGTGTGTGTGTGTGTGTGTGTGTGTGTGTGTGTGTGTGTGTGTGTGTGTGTGTGTGATACACGCGACCATGCAGATAGACACCAAAATCACTAACCTGCAGGTATGTTGCAACAAATGCAGACTGTGACCATTTTACTGTAGCGAAAGTTGTTAGCAGGCCAGTTTGACCATGATGCAGACAAGATCATGCGGCTTGCTCTGGCTGCGTTTCCAGTCGAGGCTCAGAACACGCTAATCTTATTTCAACAAAATGATGTTTTCGTTACAATGTTTCTGTTCTGTGAATGTTCCTTCAACAATAACAAGTTCGACGTTCATGACAGGAAGCGGATAAATCCTCATAAACATTAAAAAAAAAAAAGTTATCTTCTGGATTTCAAGCCCAAATTTAATTTGCAAGTTATTTTGTTGATTGACTGATTGATGATTAATGGATTGATTGGTTGATTAATTGAAAGAGAGGTATTCAAGGTAAATAAGACACTGTTTAAAAAGTATGACTATGTCTTTTGCGATGCAGGCTTAAACACAGAGGTTATATTTGCGTCTTTGTTTTATTTACTTGGTTGCAAGAACGTGCATCGTATTCCTTTGTAGAATTTCTGGCCATTTTATTAATTCATCACTAAGTTAGTATTAAACTGAGGTTTGAAATTAAAGACGCTTTAAGAAAGTTAGTATGCTGCCAAGCGAAAGAAACAAACAGATTACAGGACAAACACGATGTAATCTCTTCATCTTCTTCAGGCAAGACAAACAGCATTCAGGACGATGAAAACGAAGCCTGATGATCACCTGTCTCCTAAACGTTGGCGCGCAACGGGTGTGAAATGGAAACGAAGCTGCTGGGAAGGGGGAATTCAGTCAAACAAGGGGACTTACGCTGCTAACTTAGTTTCAAAGCAAAGGAAGATGGCGGACATTCACGACACTAAGACTTGTAGGTAATACTAACGCACAGAATCAGGGTGAAAAAGCACAACCACACCTGAAACTGTTGACTATCACAGACATCAGTCTACTTTTTCGATGTTATCTCCCTTGGTGAGGCTTTTCCAAATGTGCAAGGCACGGGGCCAAAAATGCACACACACACACACACACACACACACACACACACACACACACACACACACACACACACAAAAATTGTCAGCTGTTTGCGAATGCACGACGCTCGCATCAAGCATGAGAAATTGCACGCATGTTGAGGCATGCTGCTGGATTTGATTCTCTCTTCTGATGCTGGCTTCCAGTCTGCAGTGGCCTTAGGGTCCACTGATTTGCCGTGACAAGTGTGTAACGGAAACAAGAGCTCTTTAGAGGATTATGTTTGACAAGAAGATCGCCAAACGAGGATCGAAATGTTTGCATTTATGTTTCGTTCCGATCCACTTTGTCTCTCTACCCTCCGCATCCAGCCCAGTCGCTTTTCTCTATGATACGTGATCATGAACAGAAAAAAAAAAACATGCAGAAATTAAAGAAACAAGA
>JADBJO010024005.1:5000-7500 GCA_016801955.1 Conus betulinus | reverse complement strand
TGTGAGACCTGACCAGAGGAAATGTTTCTCTATTCTGACATTGGCAAACGTTAGAAAAAAAAACATCCCCATCCTCACCACACCTTGTACTCTTCTTGCCTCTGGTTGTTCTTTTAATAGGAATGAATTTTCAGTGTTCGAACGTTGTCATTTTAGTAGTAAGAGTCGTGCACGCATTAGTAAGAACGAGGTGTAACAACCTTAGGTGTTTGTTCAATCGTCTGCTTAATCTCTCTCTCCCTCCCTCCTCCCTCCTCTCTCTCTCTCTCACACACACACACACACACACACACACACACACACACACACACACACACACACACACACACACACGCTTAGAGAGCAAGAGAGAGAGAGAGAGAGAGAGAGAGAGAGAGAGAGAGAGAGAGAGAGAATCGACGAAAGATGTGTGTTCCAAATGAGTCTCTGTGACAATCACGGGGGAAGACAAATCTGGTGGTGCAAATTGTAAGTGCCAGAGCCCAGAGGGGACAGTCGGCAAGGGAAAGCTGCATGCTTCCAGCAGGAACATTACTGGATTAGTGTGTAGGAGACATGCGGAGGACTCAGTATCTCAATTCAAGTTTCTGTTTCTTCCTATCAATGGCGATGGATGAATGTGAGGTTGTTTGCGTTCATGTTTCCACTTAAGCTCTTCTCGTTCCCTCGTTAAGGTGCTTGAAGCTTTACATACCTGCATTATTCCGTCTCCTCTGCTCAGAAACTCTGTCCAGTTTCTTAGCCCACCCATCTCAACTTACCTCAACCACTCCCCCATCCCGCCCCCTCTTGCTTCCTCCAGCCTAATCCACGGTGAAGACAGGAAGCAAGGAGAATGATGACATGAAACTGCTGGCACGTGGGCATCTTTCTCAAATGCAGTGATTGATACTGGGAATGTTTCCTGCTGCATAACATGAAAAGAACAAACAAACAAACAAACAAAAATGGAGGGACGGCTACTAAGGGTTCAATCGGGAGCGGGGTCCATTGAAAGGATCACAACGCCGTCCCTTCCCGACAGCAAAAACAACAAGCAACACCACCACCAGCTGCGGCGACAGCAGCAACAACAATAAGAACAGAGAGGAAAGACTAGCTATACTACTTGTGGTTGGTTCAATATGAAAATAAAAAACAGAGGTGACATACTTGAATTATTCAAATTGTGTAGAGCAAATGAACACCCCCTGCCCACACCCCACCCCTCTCAAATCTCCTACCCCCCCCCCCCCCCTTCTCCCATCTCATCCTCCGTCATGCCCCAAATCTTTGTGTTACTTTTTTTATTTTTCAAACTTTGTTTATTTCATTGTCATTTTTTTCATGCTTTTCCTCTTTTTTTTCGCTCCTCCCTTCCTTCCTTTCCTCTCCGTTCAGCTCTTCCTGTTGCTCTTCCTCTGTTCCATTTTTCTTCCTTTAAAAAATCACAGCAGTGGCTGTGAAAGCCTGAATGTAGTTCACTCACACCAGTGGCTGTGAAAGCCTGAATGTAGTTCACTCACACCAGTGGATGTGAAAGCTTGAATACAACTCATTCACACCAGTGGATGTGAAAGCTTGAATACAACTCACTCACACCAATGGATGTGAAAGCTTGAATACAATTCACTCACACCAGTGGATGTGAAAGCTTGAATACAACTCACTCACACCAGTGTATGTGAAAGCTTGAATACAACTCACTCACACCAGTGGATGTGAAAGCTTGAATACAACTCACTCACACCAATGGATGTGAAAGTTTGAATACAATTCACTCACACCAATGGATGTGAAAGCTTGAATACAACTCACTCACACCAGTGTATGTGAAAGCGTGAATACAACTCACTCACACCAGTGGCTGTGAAAGCTTGAATACAGCTCCACTCACACCAGTGGCTGTGAAAGCCTGAATATAGTTCACTCACACCAGTGGCTGTGAAAGCCTGAATACAGTTCACTCACACCAGCGGCTGTGAAAGCTTGAAAACAGCTCACTCACACCAATGGCTGTGAAAGCGTGAATACAGCTCACTCACACCAATGGCTGTGAAAGCGTGAATACAGCTCACTCACACCAGTCGCTGTGAAAGCTTGAATACAGCTCACTGATACCAGCGGCCGTGAAAGCTTGAATACAGTTCACTCACACCAGTGGCTGTGAAAGCTTGAATACAGTTCACTCACACCAGCGGCTGTGAAAGCTTGAATACAGTTCACTCACACCAGTAGCTGTGAAAGCTTGAATACAGGTCACTCACACCAGTGGCTGTGAAAGCTTGAATGCAGGTCACTTACATTAGTGGCTGTGAAAGCTTTACTATAGCACACATAATATAAGTCGCTAAACACAGGCACTTGCCCCAGCTCCCCCCTCCCATTCTTGCCTGTCCACCATTCTGAAATGTTCGTCGTGTATACCAGAATTCTGTCTCCATCAGACCTTCAGTAAGTTGTCCGGTGGCAGGCTGTATACATGGCGTCACTCATCACCCCCTGACAGGCCATTCTCTCG
>JADBJO010024004.1:0-25747 GCA_016801955.1 Conus betulinus | reverse complement strand
TTCTATTCTTTCTTTTTCATTAACTCGGTCTTGTTTCATCTTCTTCTGTGAATTTAAAATTGACACAGGATTCCCACTTCGACCTAAAAGCTCAGTGCCTTTTACATTTTCTATACACTCTTCTCACGTTTGGCATGACGTTCTTCCTTCTTTCTTCTTTTTAAACTTCGCTTCCATATCTTCTCATCTGTGCGTGACGCTACATTGTAACTCTGTGTGCTGCTTGTCTTCGATTTTTCGACGTTTTATGTCTGGTTTTTCCCCACGTTTTCCCGCTTTCCTCTTTGACTATTTATCTGACTGGCTCTACATCCCCCAGCCACTCCATTCTTCTCCATCAGAGAAGATGTCAAACATCCATGTCGAAAGGATCCTAAATCCACCCTTGATAGACTGCAATGGTGATCTCGCAAAAACAGTCATTGCGTTGATGCTTCCGTCTTTCCACAAGCTTTCGAAATTCGGGCATCACTGTCTAAATTTTATTCTGGGTGCGCCTGTTCTCCAGGATCCGCAGCATCCCAATTAACTGAATGTGATGGAACACCACACACAACAACCCCCACACAACACACACACACGTGGTGTGTGTGCATATACAGGATGAGCAACAAGACAGCAACATCCATCAAAGTCCTTTCAGAACAAATTAAACTAGCTTGAGGGACTTCCGGTCATTCGCTTTCATTTTATCGCTCCAGTTTGGGGGGGGGGAGCGGGGGGGGGGGGGGGAGCATCCAATCAAACGATCCTCAAAACCAGCAACCAAATACACACAAGTCTGGAGGTAGCACAGGAACATACGTAGAATTCTGAGATTGTTGTTACTGCGGGGGACAGGTCGGTGGGAATGGGAGGGGAAGGGGATGGAGGTTTTTGTTTGTCTCGTGAAATTTGCTTCAAGGGTGGTGTAAGTAGTCTCTTAGTTGCCTCAGGTATTTTAGTACTGTATTACACAAGTTCAACATCGCAGGCCGGACTGCTGCAGCCTCGCTGAATGTAAATCAGTTTCGACGTTGGTTTAGGCTGAGAAATGGGCAAGGTAGGGGAGGCGGTGGAGATTGGGAGGGGTCGAGGGAGGGGGGGGGGGGTGGGGGGGGGGGGGCTGGTGAAGCAGACAAGTAGCGGCGGCTTCAGACCGGCTTCTTTAAGGACCCAAGGTGTCGCCACCAGTCCTGGGCTCCTGTCTGCAGTGTGGTTTCTTCGCTTCATGCGAGTCGAGGCGCACTTTCTATGTTTCCTTCGCCGCGGGGGGGGGGGGGGGGGGGGGTACCGTACTCGTGAGGGCGGGCATATTTCAGCCCTCAGCTCTTCTGTGACCGACAACAAAGACGGTGAGAGGACATTGGAGAGGGGAACACTGCCTCGCCATGCACTGAAAAACGAGTTTCCACAGGGGAGAAGGGTAATGGTTCAGCGTAATAAACGCGGAGGGAACCTTTTATAGCGTTAAGAGAAAGGGTGAGGACGAGGGGTTAGGGATGTGGGTGTGGATGGTGCGGCATTTTCACCATAGGAAACAAACTCATAACACAACCATTTGCAGGGTGCGACTTGTAGGGGAGGTGTGGTGCAAGGTGTGTTGTGGGTGTGTGTGTGTTGTGGTGTGTGGGTGTGAGAGGAGAGAGAGAGAGCGAGAGAGAGGAGAGAGAGAGAGATCCTCTGCAAACTAAAAACCCGTAGGTGAGTGTGTCAATAAATAGGTGATTGTATCCGTATCCAAGGAACTGGCTGAAAGGTGATGGAGGACGGTACTGAAGGAGGTGTCGCAAACTTCCTTTAGGTCTCGTCTCATTGTGTTTCTCGTTTCGAATGTGTCTCATTAGTTTTACCACCAGTTGCGGTGGCGATGTGTAGGGGAGGTGGGGGATGAGAGGTGTGTGGTGTGTGTGTGTGGTGTGAGAGATTTTGCGGGAGATGAGAAGAGAGAGAGAGAGAGATCGCTCTGCAACTAAATAAACGAGGTGAGAGTTGGCAACAAAGGGATTTGTCTCCGCTCAAGGAACTTGCTGAAGATGAGGAGTTGACTGGTAGAAAAGAGGTGTCGCACATTCCTTGTAGTCGTATCTGTGTTCTTCCCCTTCATCTGTGCTCATGTGTTTCTGCATGTTTTAACCAGTCCTCTCGCCCCACCCCCCCCCCACATAGAAGATGTTTTACTGATCATTCGTAAACTCCTCCTTGAACTCGATGAATTGTGATTTTATGATGTTCCGTTTTTGACAAGAGTTGGCAGCGCAGATTCGTGGCCTGACGTTATCACTTTTTTTATTCCTAGAGTTGATTCTTTATACACTTATAGTGATGGCTGCTGCCTTTCGCGCTTTGTTACGTGTTCTAGCTGTTAGTTCGTTCTCATGTTTCGCCCCTCTTTTTTTTCCTTGTACTTGCTTTTATTTTCTGATGGTTGGGTCTAGACAGTCTTGTCACTTAACCATGGAGAGATACCCATGGCGTTTTCGGAGACGGACTCTTCCATGTCGGCTGGAAATTGTCGACGCAGGTGATTTCATCTGTCCTGTGATTCCATTCCTCTGTTGTTCGTTTTTTTTTTTTTTTTTTTTTTAATGTCTGTTCTATATTACTGTAATTCTTTCGTCCTATTAGTGCCCCAGGTGTTATCCGTTAAGTTGGTATGAAAATAGTCTCGCACCTTATCTTCCCCCTCTCTATCTTCGGTGTGTGTGTGTGTGTGTGTTTCGTGTGTTTTTCTTTGTGTGTTGGGTGGCTTAGGTGTTTGAGTGCGAGATCTTTTGATGACGTTTGCTAGGTTTTTCTTTAAGTACGAACGACGTTATTCCTTATTTAATTGGGTTTTTGCACATGCGTCGTGATGTTTGCTTGTGCTTTCTTTTTTTGTTTTAAATTCTTTTTCTTTTTCTTTATTCTTTTGTTCTTTCTTTTTTTTTTTTTTTTTTTCTGCTGTTTTTTTTTTGTTGCAACTGATTCGTTATACACAGGTCATAAACTTGAGTGATTAGTAGTTGTGTGGACTGAACCACAGCCTATGTATTGATTCAGAAGGGTTGTGCGTGGTGTGTTTGTTGTGTGCGCGCGAGAGAGAGAGAGAGGAGAGACAGGAGGTAGGGAGAGACAGGACTCAGAGAGATGAGGAGAGAGAGACATCCTCAGCACTTATCAGTTATGTGATAAGAGATTTTTGAAATTAAGAGGGAGCAAAATTGAAAGAGTAGAATAGAAAACACGTGGAGAGGTGGCAGCAGAGGAGTCCTCAGAAGAGGAGCCCCTTTCAAGCAGGTGTTTCGGTCTTTATCTCCTGGGACACTCTCAGGGGGGTTGGGCCACACACCTGTTCATGACTCCGGATGTCCCTCTGTGCCCATTTTGTTTCCCATTTTGGAACGAGCCATGGCTGGGATTCGAGACCCATGACCTGCTGGACATGATCATTTTCCACTTATGACTCACTCACTAACCACTTGAGCCACTGGAGGGACACTGATATTTGTAGGAAAGTTATGCCATATGAAGGTTCACTTTTTGTTCCTCATTGACAGATCCAGCTGAATACACCTCTGCCGCTTCTGCGTTTGCTTTCAGGGCTCTGGTTTTTTCCCTACCCCAACTCCTCTTTTCCTGAAAACTGTTTCATGAGGGGCTCTATGCAGACGTTCCTACAAACCCCCCTAGCTCCAATTCTGCAGTGAGGACTTTGACCTGATAGCCTTTCTCCTAAGGATGTTGCCAGAGAACATACTTTTCTGATCTATATGATATTGTTTCTTCAATTATGACTCATGCGATGCCGAAATCACGGACTGTTTTTGAAGGATTGATACGATTCAGAAGATCGACAGCGTGACAGAATACAGTCATGAAGATTAATACTGTTCAGTCACCAAGGATAATCGTCAGATAAAAAAAAACGTCTGTATTATTCAAACAGCTACGGGATTCGGGAAGAAACAGGCGTTAAAGGAGCCGTCAATAAGATATTAACAAATTAACATCGACAACACAAGGAAGATCAATTTCCAGACGTCATCTATGGCGACCAAACAGGAACTTCCGAGCGTCGCTATCCCCACCTTCTCCGTACCCTTTCTCTCCACCGCCCCCACAACCCCCCATCCCACTACAACCCTCCTGGTTATCCTCACCCCACTCCTTCGCCTCTTATATGTACACTAAGTAACGATGCACGAAATGTTAAGAGACTAACTAAAACGGCTGGCCTCCAAGTGCTATCACAAAGACCGTCGGGCCATCTTTCGAGAGAGGCGTGTCAGCGGTCATTCTCATCTGCAACCTGGCGCTGTGTCTGACCACTGGGTGTTGTGTGGGGCGGAGTCAAGGCAAGATTTGGGGTATCTTTGTGCCCACGTCAATGTGACTGTTACTATAAAAATATCGAACGCTTGGGACGTATCAACAGGTCCAAACGTGTATTGTATGTGGCGTGTGGACCAGAAGAATCAAAATGCCTCCCCAGCCAAACGATGTAACTTCGGACATAGTTTTTATATAGGATGCAATTGATTTAGTTTTCTTCTGCGAAGTTCGGGTACGATGTATCAGTATTCATTTTTTATGTAGTATATTTATAATTGGCAGTGTACCTGCCGAGTGAAAAAGTGCCTATAGAGTTTTTTTGATTATGTATTTTACCGCCCATGTCACCCCACCCCCTTTTAGCTGAATATCTTTTTTTTTGGTCAGTTTCTCCCTCATCTTCTTCTCGTTGGTGTTGTTTTGGCGCTCGTTTGGTGGTTTAACATGATTGACCTGCGGCCAGTTCTTTTTATTTTCAAACCGTTCTATAAGCTAAAATAAACAGCCTGGCCGATCGTCTTTCTGTTTGTTTGCTGTTCTCGTATGTTTAGGTGACTTTTTCATTATATGGTCCTCGCCAGTCCTAGTGATTGCTGTGTTTTGATATTTTTCAGTGCAGGTAAATCTACAACTTCTTATGGATTCAGACCATTATGCACTCCTTGCCAAGTCTTGTAAAAAAAAAACTCAATTTTGCGATGCAGTATGATGTGTACTTCGTGCGAATTTACGCCATTCTGTGTACTTCGTGCTGATTTAGGCCATTCTTTTTTTTGTCTGTTTTGATGCGTGTCCAATGAACAACCATTGTCGATTTTGTCATTTCCTCTGTTTTCATCTTTCTTATGTGTTGAAATGTCCAGGTGTTGCCAGGTCTCATTTTCTATAGTGGGAATATTAGAAATTTCTAAATTAATCTGGACTTAACAGAAAAGCGCCATACTTAAAAAAAAAAAAAAAGAAGACGACTTTGTTTAAGATTGTGAAGAGGCGGGATGGAAAGCGATTCATTTCCCAGTCGAAGTTGGGCTGCAGAGGTTTCATCGCGCGACTAGCGTCAGAAAGTGGATGAGAGTGGCTGGACTTTGGTCCGAAGAAAGGGAATGCCATGACAAAAGCCCTTCAGGAGACTGTTGAGAAAGCAAGTCATTGGATCTGGTGAAGAGAGAGGACACAAAGCTGTGCGAAGTCCTGACGGTTGACAGAAAAGGCATACAGTCAAAACTGGCAAGGAGACCTCACATCGGTGTGAGGGGGCTCGGTGCGTCATTATAGCTGTCGAGAGGAAGAGCCCAAAACAGCGACCACATTCTCTCCTGATGATCTCCACGCGCCTAGTCCGGTCTACGGAGCTTTTGGACTGTCACGCAGCACAGGTAGCTGTTTCGTCCATTTCCCATTTAAAAAAAAAAAAAAAAGACAAAGAAAAAGAAAAAAAAAAAATTATAAAAAGAAAAGGAAACTTCCAATCACCACGAGACTGAAATCACATTCCTGTAGCTTCCAACAGCTGTCTTGATGTTCTACAGCAGTAGGTATTTTTTTTTGGAAACTTGTCGAGGATGTGTCGGGCCAGATTTGGCATCACGGTCATGTCCATAAGACTGCATTCAAGTTGGTGGTTTCGACAATCATTTGCACGCCTTATTGGGCGCGGTCGTTTCACGGCAACATTACCCCCCACCCACAAGTAAGTAATGACAGTATGAGTGTAAGGTCATAAACGGGTACATCATCTGAATGGTGCAAGAAATTCTCCGTATTGGTCACAAATCGATCTGTCTGTCTGTCTGTCTCTGTCTCTCTCTGTCTCTCTCTCTCTCTCTCTCTCTCTCTCTCGCTCTATCTATATCTATAGAATATTATTATATTGTATATATAGGCAATACAATAAGGGGTCAAAAATTTCAAGTGCAGGATAACTATTTTCGTCAGTACATGAATGACTCGGCAAAGATTTAACGACCAAAAAAAAAAAAAAAAAAAAAAAAAAAGGGGGGGGGGGGTGTGTGGGGTGTGGGGGGGGGGGGGGGGAGAAAAATGAACACACAAAAAAAATTAGGGACATATAAATGCCCGGTGTATTTGCGATTCTGTTTACGATATTCTCCTGTTTCCCTTTTCCCGTACGTATCGTGCTGCGTGTGTGTGTGTGTGTGTGTGTGTGTGTGTGTTCTGGAAATCTTAGGGATCCCATCCAAATCCGCAAACTGCACGCACGCACACACACACAACACACACACACACACACACACACCACACACAGCACACACACACACACACACACACGTGCGTCGTGCGTCTGATTTTTCCATTTCGCACTGCATTCTCATTCCAAACCCATTCAAATAGAATAGTCATTTCAAAAATGAACGAACCCATTCAAACTCCCGCACGCGCGCGCAACACACACATAACATGAGCACGTGCTGCACGCATGCAGCCACACCACACACACACACACAGACACACACACACCTCATACACACGCAGCGCGCGCGCGCGCACGCACACACACGCACACACACACAAATAGGTAACACATACCACAGATTGATTTAAATGAATATCTTCTTTTGTTCAGATGCAGAAGAAAGAAAAGAAAAAAAGGGAAAACAACAAAGTAAAAACGAAGGAAAAGAAGAAAGGACTTGAAGGTAAGTGTTTACCTCTCTCTCTCTCTCTCTCCTACTCCCTCCCGTCTCTCTCTCTCTCTCTCAATCTCTCTCTCTCGTCTCTCTCTCTCTCTCCTCTCCATCCCTGTCCTAACCTTTACCCCCTCCCTCCCTCTCTTACACACACCACACACACACACACTCTCCTCTCCTCCTCTCTCTCTCTCCCTCTCTCTCCTCCCCTCTCTCCATCTCTCTCTTTTAGTGCCCTTTTGACTTTTGCGATCATTTCATTTTTTGTGGAAAAACAGCTTTGTTTCCCCAAGGTGTATATGGACACTCCGCCAGGTGGTTATTGCATCCAACAGGTTCTACGTATTCCACAGGTCTATAAGCCTATCCCTGTCCCCCCGGCTGTATATTCCCCGCGTGTTTGATTTCCCTAGGTCTGTTACCCCCCTCTGTGTGTATACACCCCCCCCCCCCCCCTCCGCCCACCTCAGGCGAATGTCCCGTTACCCTCAGGTCTGTATTCCCCGCAACTGTTTACCACAACCCCTTCAATCAGCAAAAAGGCCTGTGAGCAAGTGTAATATGAAAGGTGGTTGTATTATTAGGATGGAGTCTGATGATTCTTATACCGCTAGTGAAGGATACCATTGTTATAATTAAACGCCCCTAATTTACCATTCCCCTGAACTTTCTCTCATCAGACCTGTCCCCCGTCCCCCCCCCCCCCCCTCCCCCCCCCCCCCCGCCCCCTCCCCCCCCCCCCCCCCCCCGCCCCCCGCCCTTAAAAGAAAAAAAAAATCTTTCTTTGTCAAGTCATTATTGTAAGATTGGAAGAACCGGTAAGCCACCACTGCTCCCCCCCCCCCCCCCCCCCCCCCCCCCGCTAATTTTTTTTTCTTTTAAGAGCAAACGCTATTAATTACTGTAAACTAACAGATTTTAAATGGAAAACGTGAAGAGAAAAGGGTACTAAAAACACAAAAAAATGACAGTAGATCTTGTTTTACTTAAACAGATACAAAGCTGCAATAGTTTACCAAAATGAACAGCAAATCCTATTTAACATATACATATTACAAAATAAGCACAGCATTGTGTCTATACTGTCAGCGTCACACATTAACCTTAATATTTTGGAGCGTTGGTCCTCTTTTTTAAAAACCAAAGAGAGAGAGAGAGAGAGATGGATGGAGAGGAGAGAGATAGGAGGAGACGAAGGTGGGAACGAGACAACACACAGATACAGGACACAGGACAAACACAAAAAGGAGAGAGAGAGAGAGAGAAAAAGAAAGCGAAAAAAAAACAACAACCCTAGATTCCTAAATTTTTCTATATAGAAATATAGGAATCGACATCAATAGTACAAATAAATTACTTATCCTAAAAACGACGGTTGAGTTTTAGCTACCACGCGAGCCTTTGTTCAGGACATACGCATACGTAAGCATACACGTGCGAGCGTGCGAGCGCGCGCACCACAAATCTTAGTTGTCAATGAAAAATTCCTGTTGTTGCCGTTTGTTTGCAAAATCAACATAGTTCATATTCGTTTTTGCAATACATTTTCTACTTGGTATTCGGTTTTTCAGTATTTCCTGAAGACAGGAAACGGAGGAAGCACCTTTTCAGTCTCTTGATTTATATACAAAGAAGTTTGCAGAGATGATAATGTAATCGAATATGATGTCAGTTTTTAACCGAGAGTCAGTGCCAAACAGAACAAGTTCCTTTGATAATATATATTTCATGTACACTAGAGCAATTGTCTTTTTAAGAAATTTTGAAAGTCAACCCCAAAAACGTGTGTGACGTCGCATTAGAAACATAGATGACTTCCCCCACTATTTGTATATACACACACACACACACACACATCGATGGGCGAAAACCATCGGTGCCAGGCCTTTTGTTAGAGGTTCTCTCAATGTAAAGTTTAAAAAAGAAACACGGTAATAGTTCTTCCTCAGGACACGGACAACAGATTACAGAACAAGACACAATGCATTTCGACCTCTTGGGTTTTTCTTCAGGCAAAAACCGAATAAAATTTAGGACAATGAAAACGAAGAACGAGCAACCCACTTCTCATATTCGGCGCAAAATGGCTGTTTGGATGAAAACGAGGCCGTTAAGGAAGGAATCATTGGAGTTGAAATAAATAGTGATGATGACCGTGATAATAATGGTAATAATGGCGATAATAGTGGTAATAGTGGCGATGATAAAAAACGCATATAGTGAGAGGAGGGACACTGGTAAAAGCGTTTTTTTTTTTTTTTTTTTCCTAAGACACATTAACCCCTTTTCTCATTGATTTCAATTTCTCTCTCAAACAAAGTTGTTATATTAATGCCAGCACATTCTTTCACCTACAACAATGAACATCATCCGGCAGTACTGTTGTACTTTTCCATTAATACTGTGTGCATGAGTTTCCCATCCCTCCGCCCTCGGTCACCTCGTTCTGAAACCCTCTTCAATGTAATTTCGTCATCTATACTAAGTCATCGACATCTAAATGTGTAGCTGTCACAAGTTACATCGGTAGCATTGGCGGAGAAGGTGAGTTGGTGTGTACCTGCCACACAAGTTGTCCCTCTGTCATTAGTGGACCAGCTGAGTTAGTGTGTACCTGTCACACAAGGTGTATATCTATCATCAGTGTGGACCATAAGGTTAGTGTGTAGCTGTCGCATTAGCTATCCCTCTTTCTTAATGGACCAGCTAAGTTTAGTGTGTACCTGTCACACAAGTTGTTTCTCTCTATGATTAGGGACCAGATGAATCAGTCTATCGCTGTCACACAGGCTGTCCCCATCATTAATGGTGAACCAACTTTACACTGTCAAACAAGCACACGAACGAACGGAAAACTTTATTACTCCACTCCTCGTACTCCCGTCCGATACCTTTCAGCTGTGCTCTGAAATCTACAAACCAAAATACAAATAAATACAAAACGTGGTGCGACGTAGCACTGTTTTTTTTCTTTTTTTTTGTGCGACCTAGCACTTATGTAATGCTTATTTCAGAACACAGGTAAATGTACTACCCAGTACGTCTTTCACACACACACACACACACACACACACGCGCGCGCGCGCACGCATGCACGCACGCACGTACCACACACACACACACACACGAACACACACACACCACACACACGCACACCACAACCACACACACACACACACACACACACACACACACACACAACACACACACACGAAAACTTACTGGCATGTTTGAGAGAGAGAGAGAGAGAGAGAGAGAGAGAGAGAGAGAGAGAGAGAGAGCTAGGAGAGAGAGGAGAGAGAGAGACAGGACAGACAGACAGACATGACAGATTTCATGGACAATTATTTTTACTGTACAGGAAATTGTATGGCAATTTGAAAAATCTGGTGGCCCCCAGGGGAGAAAATCACAGAGGCCAAGATTCTGGAGCGGGGTGAGTTACCTGTACGTCATGTTTTGCTCGTAAGACGACAGGGAGAAGGGAGAGCAAGGCCGTGAGGCCCTGCATGGGGTAGGAGAAGATACCAGAGAGAGAAGGTGAAGAGCAAGGATAAACAAACAAACAAAATTAAACTTGGTTGTGCGATACAGAGCCTGCCTGGATTGTTCAACAGGAAGCAAGGCCTATTCAGTTCATTTCAAAGTGGGGTGCTCGCAGGCGGAAACTGAAATATATATATATATATATATATATATATATATATATATATATATAATATATATATATATATATATAAGCGAAAAAATGGAATTACTGAGCTGCGAAACTTAGGAACCAACAAATGAATTATGAGGACAAACAACACATTAAAACAATGGAAGCCAAGGACGACGAACAGTGGCTTGTCTCTTCGATCTGGATGAAAATGTGACGTAGGTGGTAAACTGAAACTACGGAACGGAACTGAACAGAAGCGGGAAGAGGGTGGATTGGAAAAGATACAGAATGAAATTACTACTACTATTTCTACTACTACTACTACTACCACTACTACTACTATTGATAATAATAATGGCATTATAACCATATAAAAATAGCGACAATGACATGATAATAATGATAATGTAATAATTATACAACAAAAAAGAAGACAACAAGAAGGGGAAGAAAGAGAAAAACATTTACAATAGCAGTAGTGGTAGTAGCAGCAACAGTAGCAGCAGTAATGGTAGTAATATAAAAAAAAAGAGAAAGATGAAATCTAAGAAATCTATAAACAGTTAACAATGATAATAATGACGATAATGATAGAAATAAGAAAACGACAAAGACCATAATGATATGAAAAATGGGAAGGACAGTGATATGAAATCTAAGAAATCTATAAATGGCATGACAATTTAGCAAACGGAGAAGGAATGCAAGGGGAAAGAAAGAAAAAAAAAACATGTGTAAAAGAAGAAGAATTATGTACTTGAAAGAAAACTAGAGTTCGAAAAAAGGGGTGAGTGGACAACGTTGAGATTAGATTGACAAAGAAAATGAAGATTGTGAGGGAAGGGAGAAGAGAGAACAGCTATAACATACACACGACGGTAAATAATGAGTGGTGTGGTAGTGTGCCTGTGGTGAGCATTGTGGGCCAGTGCTAAGTGGGTGGATAGGGTACATGCTATTTTTGGATGTTGACGCCTTGTGGAGGGTCCCCAGTCCGAAAATAAAGATAGGATTCATGCATGGTGTGGTCGAAGTTGTCACTCTGTGATGGCCAAATCGCCAAGACTTGGACATAATGATGATGTGGCGAGGATAGTTGAGGTTCAGAGCGACTGGTTTGGGTCAATAATGGCAGATACCAGCCACGTGTTGAGAAAGCGTGTATAAGTGTGCAGGATGTCTTGCCTACATAGATGTCACCGTATAGTTCACAGTGGATAGCGCACAAATGTTACGATTCTGAAAAGAGAATGTACGACGACCACTTGACGCAATATATATGGTATCTGGCATTAGTGAGCGAACAGATTTTGCAGCTGGGTTTTGGGGCAAGTGGGAGTTTTTTCCTCTTCTGGTGGGTTTTAACTAGGTGATTTTTATGTGTGGTGTCCTATGTTTCAGTTTGGAGAGCAACAAGTAGGTATTTGAGGTTTCCTTTCCTGTCGCACCTAAAAGATACCAATGGTTTCAGTTCCAAAGGCGTGTTTGTGATCTGCTATGGTCAACTGGCCACCTGGACTTGAGCATCCTATAGATGGTGGAAGATGGGGGCAAGCGGTGGAAATCTGTCTGCCTGTCTTGGTCAAAAAACGCGTTGAGTAAGTTTATGATTTGGTTTATTTCCTTCACTTGGCGACTTACCATTGAAATTTCGTTTTTTTTTTTTTCTTTTTTTTTTTTTTTTTTGCTTTTTTTTGCTTTTTGTCGTTTTGGCCTGGTCAGTCAGTTCTAGTAACTGCGAGCCTATACTGTTAAGTGGTGCCACGCCTCATAAACTGGGGGACTAGTGAACTTAACACAATGGCGGAAATATTTTGTCCATAACACCATTTTTGAGCCTCTATTGGAGCCTCGCATTGGGGGTGTCATTGGGGGGCTTGAATAGGGGGGGGGTGGGTGGTGCGTTTACGAGTCGGGCTAGGTCTAGGTATGCGGATACGTGCATATTTCTACACAAGTGAGGACGTTTTGGTGTTATAAAAAGACCCTCCTAAAGTGCATCGGGTGTTATCATATATACGGGGGACTCAAAGTGTAGTACAAAAGTCGTTCAGAATAATGCAAAAGGAGTGAGATCTTATGAGGGTTGACAAGACTATCGGTTAATAATCATCTATAGTCGTTAATGTTGGGGGGTATTCTGCCCTGCATGACACGAACAGGATCGTGCTTTCAACATAACTTGACACAAGAACGCTTATGGCTTAATATACGCATCTGTGCATATTAAACGTGTGGGTTGTAGGGAAATGTAAAGAATTCTGGCACATTGGAAACGACGGAGGGTAGACCAGTTGCCTTGTACTATCTATAAGATTATCTTAAGTAGCTTTCGGGGGGGCTGATGCGTGGAGGTGGGTAAACTTGTACTTCACAAAGTCTGGAATTATTTGTTGCTTTGCTCGCCTTAGCCACATATTTAGTTACCATATATATCGTTCGGATGTAACTATATATTTTGTGTCAGTACCAATGGACCCCTTTTCTACTTTCCCCCACGCTTTCGTTTGTTTTTATTCATGGCGATTGGCTCATTGTTTGCAGAGATTAGAATGGACATTGTTTTCTCAGGGTACCTAGGTGGGGGGTTCCAGAGAAGCGAAGATAAGGGGGGACCTACAAACCCAAAGTGGTAAGTAATGTTTCATCAGCCTTCACTCTTGTCAAATGTGTGTGTGTGTGTGTCCTGTGTGTGCAGCTGTGGAAACACAGAAAACAGGTTACAAGCTGTGGAAAAATGAAATGTACTTAATACAAAGAACTAGGGAAGATCTATGAAAGAACAGCCCCAAGTGGTGCAACCCTGTGATGTTAGGTTTATAAATTATATGATGTTTAAGTCCTTATGGCTTTAGGATAAGTCCATGCGCAGGGGAGGCGGAAAGCGCTATCGTGAAACACAAACCACGACCTCTCACGACGAAAGTTAAAGCCAAAGGGATCTAAATACTACGTGGAAACAAGTGTCTCTTAAACTAGCATTGGTAACTAAGATTATCAATGGGTTCAAAAAACGGCAAGGCAAATTGATCTTCTGCGTTATTATGCAGGAATATTTCACGTATAAGTTTCTTGATGGTATAAATTTAGAATCGTATACAATAATACATTCCAAATAAACTGGGGGGTGACCGACATCTTTAACAATATAGTTTTAAACAAAAGAATATTGCCAAGAGGGAAGGGAGCGCAATCTCTGGAAAGAGTGTTACGCGCTTTCGACGACAAGAAATTTTCGAGCGTGCGTGGAATATTAAAAATTAAATAGGTCTAATCGGCCGCAGCCGATCCGCCTCGCATTCCGATCATTTCGGGAATCCCGTAAATTTGCAGAATCGCCTTTCCCTCCAGGCACAGGTGTTCGAACCGTCGTGTGAAGGAGCCCAAAGTTATCAGATAATGTCTAGGTGATTAGCTGGCATCCGAAGGCAGGGAGAGGAACCTATCCGATGTTCGAACCTCCGTGATTAGCGATAAAGGGAGGAAAAAATTATACAGAAAGGCCTCGGGAGTGCCAGGTTCAGGTCAGATTGCAGGCCTTTGTCGACCCAGCAGCCACAGACCGAAAGTCTCACTGCATGAGACAATTTTTTTTCCTAGATGGTCAGGTGCGAGGCATGGTCTTTAAAGCAAGATTGAGGCTTCTGTCAAATCAAGCGACAAGCTAGAAAGGACAAAAACATTAAGTTCAAACCCAGAGGTGGATGATGAAATGAAGTAAAGAGGCAGGGTCGGATGAAAGAAGGAGTTACGTCGAAAATGAGGGCGTGTTAACGGAGACGATACACGGAGGGAGTGACCCCACTCCAGTCTCTGTGAACTCGTGTCCCGCTGAGACAAACCCGACGTGCCTCATCTTCATCAACCGCGGTGCTATGAGAAGAAATAAATTTGAGGAGATCACCTTGTTCCGAGAGAACCTGTTCTGATGTGTAAGTGCGACCTATTGAGTGTGTGTGTGTGGGTGTGTGTGTGTGTGTGGTGTGTGGTGTTGGGGTGTGACAACCTGGCCATGTAGCATATAACTCAGGATTCTTGTGTTTTGATTTTATTATTCCTTTTTGTGTATTTGGCTTGTTCACGTGTAACGTGTAAGATTACGACAGTATAGACAAACTCCTCTTGTTTTCAGTCGTGTTATAAAAGAGACGTGAATGTGTGACATCGCCCGTTTTCTCAGAGAGAGGTGAATGTTTTGGTGGGTGGAATGACGTGCGTATATGTGTGTATAAGTGCAGAGAGGGAATAATTTTGGTGTGTTAAGCCTGACTGTACATAATCAACTAGCTTCACTTAAGCAGTACCATCACCATTTCCCCTGTCCAGGACAAATATCTCCAATAGTCAGTGAAAAAAGGGTACCCATAGTAATATTCCAATACTTTCAACAGTCAGAAGAGTAAAGACCATTCAAATACTTTGACACCACACACAAAAAACACCACACATACCACACACACACACACACCACACACACAGCAAGCGCGCACATAATAACGCGCGCGCTGGTAGACACAAAAATAAAAGGCGCACGCAATCGCACCGCATGCGCGGCACGAGGGTAGAACAAACAAAACAAAAATACAAGCACAAAAACACAAAAGCACGCGCACGCGCTTGTTACATTTAGCCCGAACCCACCCCCCACCAGGGGACAAGGGAAGGGACATGGTCACCAGCACACACACCATATCCACACCAGGGATCAGGGATACGCCGGTAAGGATCAAGAGACGAGAGAGACAGGATGACACCACACATACAGTCCGAAACACACACACACAATAACAAGGCGACGTTGGTTACTAAGCACACGAAAAAAAATAAAGAAAAGTATGGCGCGTGGGTGCGCTGCTAGCAAAGAGAGAGAGGAGAGACGTAAAGGTGACCCGAGCAGGTCGAAGGATTCGTACTTTGGTGGAGGATGATCGACAGTTTCAGGCTTTGTGAGAACAAAAGAGAGAGGGATCGATACGATTTGAAGAGGGTAGATCTGGATGGACCGGTGTCTTCGTTTAGAGAGAGGAGGAGAGGTTAGGAGGGCTGTGATTTGATTTTTCCTTTGGCAACGCGTACGGGACAGAGAGAGAGAGAAGAGAGAGACAGAGGGTGGCGGCGGAGACCTGAGAGGGAGGAGAGAGTATTGTACCGAAAATTCTCGAACAATTCGTCTTCTTCAGTTTTATTTGTCGATGTGCCGGGAGCGCCTGCTGCTGGCGTACATCACCTGCCCCCTCCTCACTCCCTTCTTCTCCTCCCTCTATCGTCTCTCTGTCACGACTCACACAAACAACACACCCACACACAACACACACACCACACATCACAACCTACAACAAACGCAAGCACGAAGACACATAGTGTTTTATACGCAACCACTAGACAGCATCTTCGGGAGCGCTGGCTACTTCTCGCTGAAACAGTACTCTCGAAGATTAAATGTGCCGTCTTACTGTCTGGATATAATTTCTTGCCGCAACTAGTTGAATTCCGCTTATCCGAAATCCGCTTGTGAATACATTGGTGTCAGTAAAGTGGTTATTAACTAACTCCCCTGGAGGGGATCTAGCCGCTGATTTCTTGCGGACGTCACGAAAGGGCCAATCTTCATATGAGAGAACCTAATCTGCTTGATTCAGAAGTACATTTTACGTGGAAACTCACAGGACTTTGGAGTTAAATGATTAAGGTAAGTCGATTTTAAAATGGACAAGCTTGTTTTTGCCTCTAAGCTTCGGCTAAAATAACTGTTTTTTTTGAAGACTTGTTTACTCATTTACGTCTTCAGTTTAATGCATCACAAAAAACCAAAAACAAAAAAAAAAACGTTTGTTGTGCATTGTTTCGATGCATTGTACAGTTTTCATATGCGTCCTAATGGACTATGCGAATACATTACGTTTGTGCCAGATTTGAATTTTCTTTTCCAAGCATCTTCTTCCCCTGTCTTTTTAAATAATATCTTGTGAGACAGAGTCAGGGTTAAAAATCTATCAACGCAGGTTTTCTCGCTATAACGTATGCTGATTTTTTTCTATTGGAACGACTGGTCAAAATGGTTTTTTTTAATTACAGTGTTGAATTAGATATATAGATATATATTATATATTATATATAGATCTCTATATAATCTATATAGTATATACACACACACACATCAGACCTCTATTTAGGCTACACGGAGGTGAATTAGTTCCTGTTCTTGGGTCTAAACTACATCACCTCTGTAGATATGAACATCCGACATCAAATTTGCTATGCTATATCTATTTCATTGTCGTGTAAATGTGAAACAAACGCGTAATAATACTTTTGCATATTTCGTTCTTAGAGTGTTTGAAGGTCCGTGCGTGGGAGCATGCTTTTTGGGACATGGGCCTGCAGAACAAACGACTAGGGTGCCCCTTTCAGGTGCGTATTCCAGAATGTTACTGAATGGTGGGTGTATTCAGAGCATGACAGTGACAATGTGTTTCATTCGCTTTAGGCGGAAAATGCGCTTGCCCGGATTTCCTGAAATTTAAGTTACCCACACGTCGTGCATGTATTGGTGTCATCAATGTAATTTGGTGGTTTATCAATTGATTAAGATGGTACGCGCAACTAAACTCAAACAAAAGTGGCTTTGTATTAGCCGGGGAAGGTGTGGTGCGGGGGGTGTGGGAGGGAGGTGAAGTGGCGGGGGGGCTCTGAGAAAGAGCAAGCCTTTGTTGTATGCTGCGGTCCAAAGTCTGCGTTTATCCGCTGGGCAATCATCCATACCAGAAGAGTCGGCTAGTATTGTGCAAGTTACCTTGGTGTCAAACTGAGAGATAAATAACTTTGAGGTTCCTGATCCCACGTGGCCCGAAAACTCTTACAGCGCCTCTCCTAAACCTGCATGAAAGCTAAGGCAGGAGGGGGAAAGAAACCCAATTAATCAATTACCGGTTCAGGAGTTTGCTGTCCCAAATGAGAATGTCCACGTTTAAACGTACGTCTGCTTGATTATTAACACAGTAAATACACGCACCACCAGTAACGTCCTCTCACCCCTTACTCTCTCCCCTGGGGAGGGAAAGAGGGGGAGGTAGGGGGGGGAGGGGGGGGGGGTGGCGCGCAAGGATACGGTCTATCGACAGCACAAGTAGGAGCATACAAGCACGTGCGCAGCGGGGTGCGTACACTTTTATGTTGTTTGAAAGCTGGAAGGTACAAAAGATCAGGGGGACTAGTGGAGTTAAGGAATATAAATGTGTTAGGTTTGAATAGGCGTCGCGAGGATGGAGGATATAACCTTATGTGGAAAATAATCATGAGTTTTTTTTAATTGAAATCCTGAACAGCTTAAACACGGGCGTGTCCGCCTTGTTACATCATGCGGATTGGTTTTTCATCAGGGTGTGGTTGTGGTGGTTTTAGTACATTCCTGGCTAGGACTGGGTCCTTGTTTTTGTGTGGTAGATTCACTCTGCCAATAAATCACTGTATGATTGGTTTGCTTCGTCTGGTCGTCTGAGATTGGGAGATAGAGATTAAGGTAAGTAGAGCCAGATTTTTCACTGGGGCCTGGTTATACAACACCGTGTATCTTAGCTATTATTTGAAAATCCTAGGACAGACTACCCGAGAGTTATAAGTTCCAGTACATTACAAAAAACAAGGGAGGAAAATTTAAAATGGTACAGACCAAGTCCTCTTATTATCCGTTCCTGCAAGCAACCACGATCTGCAGAATTAATCGTAGGAAGCATGTGTGGGGAGGGGTAAAACAGAGATATCATAAAGAATGTGGCCGTCGAATTTTAGAACCCCTAGAGTTCAGCTGACCATTTTGCGTCCTAGGTAAATACCGGAAACGGTTCTTTAACGGGACACACAATTATTCTTCAAGGGTTTTCCCTTATTGGGGGAAGTGTCCCGTCTATGTGTAATGCAGCAGGGTGACTAGGTGATGAGATTCAGGGTGCAAATTCTCATTCGTTTTGTAGAAAGAGTCCAAAACGATTGGCGTGGTTATTCATTTCCGTTTTTGGGCGCCATTGGTGAGCGACCTCGGGGCCTTTTTTTTTTCCTTGAATTTTTAGTGGTTGACAAATCTCAGAGACGATTTCTGGCCTAAGTCGATGCCTCAGTTCATGTTTACTTTGCGATGTTCGTTACCTATTTTTATAAGGATTCATATAATAGTTTGTAGTGATCAACCGTGATATTTAATCTTTTATTGTTCAACCACTATGAGACCCTCAACCACTATGAAGAGCTTGAAGAATCTCCAACCAGCTATAATAACTTCAACAACGTTCAATATTTCCTTATCGTTTGGGAGTGTTTTTTTTTTTGTGGTAGGACATGTCCACCGCTGTATTTAAACTGCTATAAATGTTTTGTTTACGCGTTTGTTTATATTTGTTTGTTAGTTGGTTTGGCTGTTTTGTGTTGGTTGCCTGCCTTTCTTTTAAAGGATAGGCCTTTTCTCAATTATTAGACAACATACTGTCACCTTTTTGTTTGTGAAGTAACCCCTGAAATAGCCTATGCGAGGCTCATTGTCTAAAAGCCACATTTTATTAGCTGTTACAATGGTGACATGGACACTGCTGAGGTCTGAGAAGGGGGGTCTGGCTTTAAAAGGGAGAAAGGGAAGACCCGGGTGACTGATGCAAGTTGGTGGTGATCAGTTTTAGCATCATAATCGTCGTTGAAATTGTTCTGGTGCTGGGACATTGATTTCTTTACAGTTTCAATCTCTCTTCTCTCCCTCCTCTCCGCACCACTCGCCCTCATCTCCACTCTCTCTCCTCTCCGTCTCGAAAAAAAAAAGGGGGGGTCCTCTCTATCTCCTCTCTCTCGCTCTCTCTCTCTGTCTCTCTCTCTCTCTCTCTCTCTGCGCGCGGTGAGCGTGTGGTGTTGTGTGTGTGTGAATACTGGCGCGCGCGCGCAGTGTGTGTTGTTCCCGATCAGAGAGAGAGAGAGAGAGAGAGGAGTTTTGTGGACGGTCTTCGGGCTGTTGTTGTTGTGTTGCTTTAGGTGCACCGTGACTGTTAAGAACTATACTCTTATTCTTGCCTTATTTTGTTTTTTTTTTTTTCTTTTTTTTTCCTGTTTTCATGAAAGTATATCTCTATGGCAAATTCCATGCGCGGTGCAATATAGTACTTTATCGAAAGACAGCTAACATTTTGAAAGTTTTTGGTTTCATGGCATTTACAATCATTGAAGAAAATAAAACTGGGTCTTGGACGATTTTGTAAACGGTGCTTTAAAGTCTTCCTCTCCCCTTCCACTGACCACACTGGCCCATCCTATCCCCCACAGCATTCTTCCTTGTTCCTCTCTAAAACAAGGATGTTATTTACTATTCCGTTTTATTGCCATAAACTAATTCCAGCACTTGGTCGGCACAAAATGACCCGGAAAAAAGTTTTTGTTTTTTGTTTTGGTTTTGTTTTTCCAAGATTTGTGCCCATGATAATAACTTTTTTGGAACGAACGTCAATATGAAGTGTTTGGTTCTGTGTGATTAATGTGCTTGACTGAGAGAGAGAGAGAGAGCGAAGGAGAGAGAAGAGAGATAGGAGAGAGAGAGAGAGAGAGAGAGGAGAATATATCCCCACACGCCATTACTGCTGGTCAAAGACAAGGGTGATAAGAATAACAATAAATGCCTGTTCTTCCGCCTGCGGCGCGCAGACACGACACACACGACAACACATCATTCGACACGCACAACAGCACACCCACACGGGAAAAAAAAAAAAAAAAAAAAGAAAAAAAACACCACCACACGAAACAGACACACACACATCACACACAACACACACAGGAAAAACAAATAAGAAAACAACGGAGGCGAGAACTAAGCCGTGATGACATCCAACACAGAAAAGAGCAAGCGCAGCGTGCCATATTCGCTCACACACACCTACTTACAAGATCACCTCTATTTATTGTCAGATTAACTCAAGGTTGTAAGACATTTAAGAAACTTAACAACAAACACACAAACCTTTTCTTACATTCAAGTCAAGCATGCAAATTAAACACCCCAAAATACGACGCCCCCCACAACACACTACCCCACAAGCCGCGCCACACCACACACACGCGCTTGCGCGTACTCGGCGACACAACGACAACGACCACTTACATAATACACATCCACACATCCACACAACAAACCACCCATACCCCCCATACACTCAAACTTACACACTCACACCAAATATGCCGAGAAAGCGTGGCAAAGCCGAGGCTAAGGGGAAAGGAAAGAAAAAATCGCGCGCACAACACACACACCAACCACACACACCTCATACTCGGTAAATCACTCCCGTTCTATCCGAAGAGCCTCAACTAACTTAAAGCCACCATCCTTTCCCCTCTCCCAAACACACTCCATACACTCACTAGCCATACTCTTCTGCTCTCCTCATGCGGTTCTGCTGCGTTGGACGATCACCCACTCTCTTCTCCCATCCCTTCGTCTTGTCGTCTCCTCACGTGGGGGCGCGAGAAGAGAAACGATCAGGAGGGCGACACAACAACAAGACGAGACCCACACAGTTAGGGGCTACACCACACACATATAGCATAAATTAACATTACAACCTTAAATTCCTTCTCCCATTATAGGGAATTACAATCCTTGGCTGTACCCGCTTTTGCACCTTTTCACACAACTCCCTCCTTTCCCTCCTTAAACACAAAACACATCAAATGGTGTTCAAAAGTATTTGGCAACGAAATACTAAGATTGAAGGGGTACTGATTAATGCTTCATCTGCGGTAATTGTTTCTATTGTATCCTGTGACATTATGATGAATTCCCGTTACTGTGGTGCCGTCCAGCGACTGCGAGTCCCCTACCCGCCCTCTGACTGCAAAACTGTATCGTTAGGAGCGCTGGGCGGATTTCCTGAGAAGGCAGCAACACATTGGTCTTTCTGCGACTTGAAGAAGGGGGGGGGGAGGGAAGGGCAAAAAGGGCGGGGGATGGGTCACCCATGTACAGGAGGAACACATCAAGCCGACTCGAGATGATGATGACACGTCGCATATTCAGGATAATACGCTTCGGTGTTTGCATTCCGATCTGTCGGAGTGTAACAGCAGGGGCCCAGAAATCCACCCGTCGGACATCGACACAAGTCTGGAGCAAGCTATAGACAAAATTGTCGCTGGTTTTGACACGGGAATGGTTAAGGGTTATGTCGTTACTCTGACAGAGCGACAGGTGCAGAGACGATTCCGAGATCCGCACAGAAATCAAGCATTTCGGAAGGTCGTGTTCCATCAAAACGGATGATGTGGGTGTGCTGCTGTGTGAATCAGACGACGTCGTTCTAGAATATTCCTGCGATCCGTGTTCGGAAGACGATCGATTTTTTTCTGGTTTGACAAGCAGGAAGAGAAAGACACATGTCATCGGAGGAATGTCTTAAATTGTGCCTGCATTTGGAAAGGAAGACGCATCGCGACAACACGAAGCATGCAGAGACCCAAACATGTGCTGAGGGGGAGCGCCACCGGATTTGCTTAATGGGCTTTATACAGCATACAGCGAAAACAGCATTTACGTTGGTCGTCGTACTCGTGTCGTTGTTCTCCAGTCCAAACAATACAGCACAAAGCAATAAGACTGTTAGCACGAGGATATTTTCTACATACAAACATACATAATAACGCAATTATAGACAAAATACACAAATAAAAGCATAAGCACACAAACACAAACACACACACACCACACACACACACACCCCCCGCCACACATAACAACACACACACGCGCGCCACGCCACCCGCGTATATCAAGGCGTGCGGCGTGCAGGACAACACACAGCACGTATGCAACTGCGCGACAATCTCTCGTTCTGTTCACCGACACAACAGCACACACCACAGCACACACACAGGGGGGGGCAGGGGCCCATAGATACCACAATTCAGAAAACAGAAGAGAGAAGAGGGTGGACACACCAACTCACACCCAGGACACCACACATCACCACACACACCAATACTGAAGCCATGCTATACCGCAATTTATTCGCGAAACAACCCCCAGTTATGTGGTGTACTATGGATTATATCCAAATAAGAGGTAGCTCCAAGGGTATCAGAGAGGAGGTAAGTATGGAACTGGTTGAATCCTTACTCGTAAAAATCGAAAAGCCGTCATGGAGTGTTATTGTTATGGATTGGGGAAGGTGCAAAAGAGGAGAAAAACGCAAAAAGATGAAAAAAGGGGGCTTGCGATGGAATGAAAAGCTTTGCCTAACTTGCAAAAAAGACGCGAAAAAACTGCATAAGGTCGAATGCGTGCGTAGAATAAGCAATTAACATTGCAAAAAATTCGCGAATTGGTATTTAAAAAAAACAAAAAAAAAAACTGTTGGGGGGGGAGGGGGGAGGGAGGGTGGGAAAGGCGTGCGGAGTGGACGTGTTTGTATGAGAGGCAGTGAGGACGGGGGGCGTGGGGGCCGGTTCGAAGAGTTAAAAAAAATATCTTCCAAGTGGATAGATTTAACAAGGTAACAGCCAACATATTGCCAGCGTGCACCCTCCAACCGTTCTCATAACTGTGATATAAAACACTTGACATAGTCAGCGAGAAAGCTGTGAAGGACTTCATCTTATCATGAAGAGGCTGAAAGTGATTTTTGATTGTTGACTACTAGTACAGTCAAATAAGAAAATGAGGGGGAAAAGTATCGAGAGTGAGTCTGACCACATGCACAAGCAGGTGGCCGGTTCGGTTTTGTAAAATACCCACCTAACCAACCACTAACCCGCAGCCTCAATAGCCTATGTACAAGGTTAACGATTTGGACAGGGACACACACACACACAACACACACACACACACACACACATTTACAGCAAAGAGCCTCACCAAAGTGACCCTGGCGCCGTATGTAGTGTAGCTGTCTGATTAGTAGGCCCCGCCCCTCCTGATGTATCGATTGGTCTCTGGGTATGCCGCGATGCTTTTTTTTTTGAGTAGGAAGGAAAGGGGAGGCCGGAACGCTGGCTAGAAAGGGGGTCGCTGGGCTGCGGGAAAGATACGACAGGAAGAAAAATAAATTAAACGAATCATATTGGAGAAAACCAAAAACTAAACAATAATAGATTCATAGATAATTTAACGCGGAGAGATGGAGGATCTCTCATACAGTCGATAGAAACGCGCTTGCTCGTGTCTCGTCACTTGGCACTCATTACCCTTTATCTAACGCACGTCGGTTATCACCTATGAACATTCTCTCACTCAGCTCCCGCCTTACGGTCCGGTTGCAGATCAATTTCAAAAAGCATCTTACGCGGTTAAAATGTAAAGTCTTTGCCGAACTAGAGATACCATCTATAAATAATAAGTAAGAGATAATACATAAGATAGTATTATTTTTTCATCTATCAAAGAACGACCAACACAGAGAAGCTTCTCTGACCGTAACAATATACCATAAGCGAACAGTAATGTCACTACTGTTTAGAAAAAGAATTATTATAATTAAAAAAAACAACAACCCCTAATTACTGTCAAGAACTTTTCAGGTTGTTTCGATTTTAAAGACATACACCATAGTACTAAGGGTTGTGAATAAAGAAAGAGAATAACTTCCCCCTGGCAGTTAGTCCAGAATGAAGCAAGCGAGCGTTCATTATCTTACTATTTTTTCTGTTTATTGTTTGCATCAACAGATTTACTTCGTGAATAATAATGAAGGAAAATGCCCCCAAAGCGGGCGAAGTCTTGGCTCAAGAAATAGTCAGTCAACCTCCAACTGCTTCGCACTGTAATACAGTCATCCAAATGATCGTTGTACACTTGAATTGGTTTTTACACTTGCATCATCATCATCATTATTGAAATCATCATTAATCATTACTTATTATTATGCCCTCGTATTCTTTAGTGTTTGGTGTGGTCTCAATACTTCAGGTTATTTATTTTAGTGTTCCTAGTGCTCGGTGTTTGACCATGTTTCCTGGCAAGTCGTTATATTTAAACAAATGACTCTATTCTAAGGGACCTGACCGCTTAGTTTTTTTGTCTGTTTTTCTGATTGAGTCCGAGTAATCTCCTTTTTATATGTTTTGGATTGCAATACATCGGCTCTTAAAAACATGTTCTGTGTTATTATTATTACTATCATTTATGACTCAGTGAATGTAACCTTTCTGTTCATCATTTCTCTTTCCCTCTTACATCTCTTTTCTCCTACCTCAAAAGTGCTGTCAGTGGAGGATTTCATGTAAATCTTCAACTTCGTTTTATTTCTTCTTCTTTCTCTTTTCCTTTTTTTATCTTTCTATAATGTTTTCTTTCTTTCTTTCTTTTGTTAAGATTTCAATCCCCATAGGGATCCACAACCCAGGGTTCCCTTAAATCAATTTTCATAGTAGTAATAAAGAGATCGTAACACCCGACCTGTTTACTCCCACTCCCATGCTTCCCTCGGTTGTTTGTTTGGTTGTTGATCCTGCCAAACAGAATAAGGACTTATGGTTCGTTTTTTTTTTTATGTTGAGGTTGTTGTGTTGACCTCTAATGGCCCGAAATAGGGGTTCTCCGCATTAAAATGTTTTCGCTTGCTAATGCTCATGAACACCCATCCAACAAAGCATTGCGAAGGGAAGAAAGGAATCCCATCAGAAAAGAGAATGGGTCCTCAACAACCCGTGCCGGACTTTGCGTCTGCTGTCCTTAGTGACCATTGTCCGTAAACGTGTTTCTTTTAAACTTAATGCCTGATCGAAAAAAAAAAATTTAACGGTGTGACAGTTCGCCAAATAAACGTAACTACATATTGCAGTGAAGCACCATGAACGATGAGGATTGGTCTTATACGTTCTGTTTGACTAACTAGAAGTAACCTCACACTTATACTATTCTAATATCGGCGGGGCGTCCTGCCATATGCCTCTGGTGAGAAGCTTCAAACACCAATGCGGGAAAATGACGAATTGTATGACCTCATGAGAAGAAAAAGAAAAAAAGACATAAAGAAAGACGGAAGAACAAAAAAAAAGAAAGAGCAAGACTGACAAGCTGGCAGCGGAAACAGACTCACAGATGACTCACACAGGCTTATTCCAGCAGAAAATAACATGGAACAACAGGTCGGAAAACTTCAACGACATGAATTGAAAAAAAAAA
>JADBJO010024003.1:22500-25747 GCA_016801955.1 Conus betulinus | reverse complement strand
CACACACACTTCAATGACACACACACACACCCACAACACACACACACACACACACCCACACACCACCACACCCACTACACACACACCCCCCCACACATCACACCCACCCACACGCAAACACACACACCCCTACACACAACACACACACAACACACACACACACCCACAACACATAACACACACATACACAACCAAACCATCCTCACTGACTCACACACCACCAACCCACACACACACAACACACACCCAACACACACCACACACACACACACCGACACACACCCACACACATGACTCCATTCTCCCGACGTATAAAACACCGTGTGCGCCCCCCCACCCCCACCCCCCCGACACACACACGCATGCACCGCACGCCACGTACGCAAGCATACACACCACACACACACACACACACACACACACACACCAACACACACACCACCACACACACACACACACACACACACACACACACATACACACAAAACCACACCCAGACACACACACACTGACTGACTGAAACCAATTTATTGTCAGATTAACTCAAAGTTGTACTGACACAGCACACACACACACACCACACACACACCACACACACACACACCACACACACACACACACACACACACACACCAAACACACACACACACATATACTCATGCACGCACGCACGCACGCACACACACACACACCGCGCCGCGCGCGGCGCGCGTAGGCACGCAGGCACGTACGCACGCACGCACGCACGCACGCACGCACGCACGCACGCACACACATTTTCATCCCCAGCTCTGCCTTGTTAAATCTGTTATTTACAAAAAAAAAAAAAAAAAAAAACATTGACTCTCTCCCCCTCCCTTTTTTTCCTACTGTGTCTAGCGCAGTCACGTCAACTTTTCCACACAAAGAAATCAGTCTTAAAGCCACACTCTTCTCCTTTGTATATGACGCTGTTGTCCTCTAAGCCTTTAGTTCCGAATCTTTTCTTTTTTTATTTCAAAGTGTCACTACCTCAAACCACGTTTATAGCCACGTCGTGTCCTGCTAAAGAGTGTGCATAAAAATCTACGTTTTTTAAGTGGCCTCTTTCGCTGCAATGTTTTTTTTTTTTACGAAAGTTTCTCTCTGTTCCTGTCTGGATCTCTTGATCCCCATGTCTCTGACAATACAACACACACACACACACACACACACACACACACCACACACACACACACACACCACACACACCACACACCACACTCACACACACACACACACACACACACACACACACACACACACACACACACACTCACACACACTCACACACACGCGCACGCACGCACGCACGCACGCACGCACGCACGCACGCACGCACGCACGCGCACACACACACACACACACACACACACACTCACACACACACACACACACACACACACACACACACACACACACACACACACACACCACACTCACACACACACACACACACACCACACACACACACACACACACACACACACACACTCACACTCACACACACACACACACACATATGCAGTAAACAATAGTGCTGTCTGAAAGATGTATGGTATAATAAGCAGTACTGTCTAAACAGCACAAGTAATAACAAGTAGTGATGTCTGAACAACACATGTAGTAAACAATAGCACTGTTTAAACGACACATGTAATAAACAACAGCACTGTTTAAACGACACACGTAATAAACAATAGCACTGTTTAAACGACACATGTAGTAAACAATAGCACTGTTTAAACGACACATGTAATAAACAACAGCACTGTTTAAACGACACACGTAATAAACAATAGCACTGTTTAAACGACACATGTAGTAAACATAGCACTGTTTAAACGACACATGTAGTAAACAATAGCACTGTTTAAACGACACATGTAATAAACAACAGCACTGTTTAAACGACACACGTAATAAACAATAGCACTGTTTAAACGACACATGTAGTAAACAATAGCACTGTTTAAACGACACATGTAGTAAACAATAGCACTGTTTAAACGACACATGTAATAAACAACAGCACTGTTTAAACGACACACGTAATAAACAATAGCACTGTTTAAACGACACATGTAGTAAACAATAGCACTGTTTAAACGACACATGTAATAAACAACAGCACTGTTTAAACGACACATGTAATAAACAATAGCACTGTTTAAACGACACATGTAGTAAACAATAGCACTGTTTAAACGACACATGTAGTAAACAATAGCACTGTTTAAACGACACATGTAATAAACAACAGCACTGTTTAAACGACACACGTAATAAACAATAGCACTGTTTAAACGACACATGTAGTAAACAATACCACTGTTTAAACGACACATGTAATAAACAATAGCACTGTTTAAACGACACACGTAATAACAATAGCACTGTTTAAAACGACACACGTAATGTCTGAACGACACATGTAGTAAAAAGTAGTGCTGTCTGAACGACACATGTAGTAAAAAGTAGTGCTGTCTGAACGACACATGTAGTAAATATCAGTGCTGACTGAACGACACATGTCGTAAAAAAAGTGCTGTCTGAACGACACATGTAGTAAAAAAGTAGTGCTGTCTGAACGACACATGTAGTAAAAAGTAGTGCTGTGACTGAACGACACATGTAGTAAACAGTAGTGCTGTCTGAACGACACATGTAGTAAACAGTAGTGTGCTGTCTGAACGACACATGTAGTAAAAAGTAGTGCTGTCTGAACGACACATGTAGTAAAAAGTAGTAGTGTGCTGACTGAACGACACATGTAGTAAACAGTAGTGCTGTCTGAACGACACATGTAGTAAAAAGTAGTGCTGTCTGAACGACACATGTAGTAAAAAGTAGTGCTGTCTGAACGACACATGTAGTAAAAAAGTAGTGCTGTCTGAACGACACATGTAGTAAAAAGTAGTGCTGTCTGAACGACACATGTAGTAAACAGTAGTGCTGTCTGAACGACACATGTAGTAAAAAGTAGTGCTGTCTGAACGACACATGTAGTAAAAAGTAGTGCTGTCTGAACGACACATGTAGTAAAAGTAGTACTGAAGTAGTGCTGTCTGAACGACACATGTAGTAAAAAGTAGTGCTGACTGAACGACACATGTAGTAAAAAAGTAGTGCTGTCTGAACGACACATGTAGTAAAAAGTAGTGCTGTCTGAACGACACATGTAGTAAAAAGTAGTGCTGTCTGAACGACACATGTAGTAAGAAGTAGT
>JADBJO010024003.1:15000-17500 GCA_016801955.1 Conus betulinus | reverse complement strand
ATGTGTGTGAATGAGGTTATATGTCCTAGATCACAGGTGTGTGTGGATGAGGTCCTCTGTCCTAGATCACAATGTGTGTGAATGAGGTTATATGTCCTAGATCACAATGTGTGTGGATGAGGTCCTCTGTCCTAGATCACAATGTGTGTGGATGAGGTTCTATGTCCTAGATCACAATGTGCGTGAATGAGGTCCTCTGTCCTAGATCGCATTGTGTGTGAATGAGGTCCTCTGTCCTAGATCACAATGTGTGTGAATGAGGTTCTATGTCCTAGATCACAATGTGTGTGTGGAGGGGTTCTATGTCCTTGATTACAATGTGTGTGAATGAGGTTCTATGTCCTAGATCACAATGTGTGTGAATGAGGTCCTCTCTGCCCTAGATCACAATGTGTGTGAATGAGGTTCTATGTCCTCGATCACAACCTGCTAGGTCATGAGGCACAACTACAAGGTCACAGGGCTGTCTACAACACTGAACGGTAAAATGGAATCTGTGGTGTGCAGTCTTATAATAATAACTGCAATGTGCAGTTTTGTAATGGGAACTGCGATGTGCGATCATGTGAGTCGTGTAATGGGAACAGTGGTGTGCAGTCTTGTAATGGGAACACAGGGGTGTACCAGTCTTGTAATGGGAACTGCGATGTGCAGTCTTGTAATGGGAACTATGGTGTTCAGTCTTGTAATGGGAACTATGGTGTGCAGTCTTTTAATGGGAACTGCAATGTGCAGTCTTGTAATGGGAACTGTGGTATGCAGTCTTGTATGCATGGGAACTGTGGTATGCAGTCTTGTAATGGGAACTGTGGTGTGTAGTCTTGTAATGGGAACTATGGTGAGCAGTCTTGTAATGGGAACTATGGTGTGCAGTCTTGTAATGGGAACTATGGTGTGCAGTCTTGTAATGGGAACTGCGATGTGCAGTCTTGTAATGGGAACTGTGGTCAGCAGTCAGTCTTGTAATGGGAACTGTAGTGTGTAGCCTTGTAATGGAAACTGTGGTATGCGGTCTTGTAATGGGAACTGTGGAGTGCAGTCTTGTAATGGAAACTGTGGTCAGAAGTCTTGTAATGGGAACTGTGGTATGCAGTCTTGTAATGGGAACTGTGGAACTGTGGTGTGCAGTCTTGTAATGGGAACTGTGGTATGCAGTCTTGTAATGGGAACTGTGTGTGCAGTCTTGTAATGGGAACTGTGGTGTGCAGTCAGTCTGTGGTAATGGGAACTGTGGTATGCAGTCTTGTAATTGTAATGGGTAACTGTGGTATGCAGTCTTGTAATGGGAACTGTGGTATGCAGTCTTGTAATGGGAAACTGTGGTATGCAGTCTTGTAATGGGAATGGGGAACTGTGGTCAGTTTGTAATGGGAACTGTGGTGTGCAGTCTTGTAATGGGAACTGTGGGTGTGCAGTCTTGTAATGGGAACTGTAATGGGTAACTGAACTGTGGTGTGCAGTCTTGTAATGGGAACTGTGGTGTCAGTCTTGTAATGGGAACTGTGGTGTGCAGTCTTGTAATGGGAACTGTGGTATGCAGTCTTGTAATTGTAACTGTGGGAACTGTAATGGTGTGGTATGCAGTCTTGTAATGGGAACTGTGGTATGCAGTCTTGTAATGGGAACTGTGTATGCAGTCTTGTAATGGGAACTGTGGTATGCAGTCTTGTAATGGGATGTGGAACTGTGGTGTGGTATGTCTCTTGTAATGGGAACTGTGGTGTGCAGTCTTGTAATGGGAACTGTGTAATGTGTGGTATGCAGTCTTGTAATGGGAACTGTGGTATGCAGTCTTGTAATGGGAACTGTGGTGGTGTGCAGTCTTGTAATGGGAATGGGAAGTCTTGTAATGGGAACTGTGGTATGCAGTCTTGTAATGGGAACTGTGGTATACGTCTTGTAATGGTAACAGTCAGTGTGGTATTGTAATGGGATGTGGTAACAGTCTTGTAATGGGAACTGTGGTATGCAGTCTTGTAATGGGAACTGTGGTATGCAGTCTTGTAATGGGAACTGTGGTATGCAGTCTTGTAATGGGAACTGTGGTATACAGTCTTGTAATGGGAACTGTGGTATGCAGTCTTGTAATGGGAACTGTGGTATGCAGTCTTGTAATGGGAACTGTGGTATACTCTTGTAATGGGAACTGTGGTATGCAGTCTTGTAATGGGAACTGTGGTGGGATGCAGTCTTGTAATGGGAACTGTGGTATGCAGTCTTGTAATGGGAACTGTGGTATGCAGTCTTGTAATGGGAACTGTGGTGTGCAGTCTTGTAATGGGAACTGTGGTATGCAGTCTGTCTTGTAATGGGAACTGTGGTGCAGTCTTGTAATGGGAACTGTGGTATGCAGTCTTGTAATGGGAACTGTGGTATGCAGTCTTGTAATGGGAACTGTGGTGTGCAGTCTTGTAATGGGAACTATGGGGAACTGTGCAGTCTTGTAATGGGAACTATGTGGTGTGCAGTCTTGTAATGGGAACTGTGGTATGCAGTCTTG
>JADBJO010024003.1:2500-10000 GCA_016801955.1 Conus betulinus | reverse complement strand
ACAGCGCGCGCGCTCATGCACATACTCACTATCGTGACTATAGTAATGTTGCAATGTTCTTCTTCTTCTTCTTCTTCTTCGTACACCTCACAGCGTTAGCCAGGCTCGTTGATAAATAAAGCCGTTTTCTCCAGGTTTTTGTCGGCAGCCGTGGAGCTTCGTGTGCAGCGGAGTCGGCGTTGGCCACACAGTTTCTCTCAGTCCCTTGAGAAGGGGACAGGTCTGTAAGATGTGTTCTGGTGTTTGGTCTTCAAGACCACAGGAGCAGGAGGAGGAAGGCGCCAGCTTCAGCTTCCTATGCAGGTGGTCATTGAGTCGGCAGTGGCCAGTTCTAAGTCTCATAATGACCACCTGCTCCTGTCTCTCCAGAAGATGGAAGGCATCCCTTGTGTCAAAGCGTCAGCTTTGCAGAGAAGAAGACCCTGTGAAGGCTCTGATGTTGCAATGTTAAAAACTATCCCATTGATGGATATCCATCTATCTATCAATCAGATGATCGATGGATCGACTGTTAGTCAACCTGTTAAATCAATCAATAAATCGATCATTCGATGTTTATATCTATATACATCCATCCAGTCTATCTATCTACCTATCTGCCTGTCTGTCTCTCCGTCTGTCTTACTGACTGTCCATTGATCTACCGGTCTCCATGGTTCAGGCTCATTTTTTTTTTTTATTCCATCTCAGCTTGTCGGCAAAGCAGTAACCCCGAATACAGCTCTGCACTTGATGCACAAGGCCTCCCTTCAAGGGCGCTTCACAGCCCACACACTGCTCACAACGATACAGCTCTGCACTTGATGCACAAGGCCTCCCTTCAAGGGCGCCTCACAGCCCACACACACTGCTCACAACGATACAGCTCTGCACTTGATGCACAAGGCCTCCCTTCAGGGCGCCTCACAGCCCACACACTGCTCACAACGATACAGCTCTGCACTTGATGCACAAGGCCTCCCTTCAAGGGCGCCTCACAGCCCACACACTGCTCACAACGATACAGCTCTGCACTTGATGCACAAGGCCTCCCTTCAAGGGCGCCTCACAGCCCATACACTGCTCACAACGATACAGCTCTGCACTTGATGCACAAGGCCTCCCTTCAAGGGCGCCTCACAGCCCATACACTGCTCACAACGATACAGCTCTGCACTTGATGCACAAGGCCTCCCTTCAAGGGCGCCTCACAGCCCACACACACTGCTCACAACGATACAGCTCTGCACTTGATGCACAAGGCCTCCCTTCAAGGGCGCTTCACAGCCCACACACTGCTCACAACGATACAGCTCTGCACTTGATGCACAAGGCCTCCCTTCAAGGCCGCCTCACAGCCCACACACTGCTCACAACGATACAGCTCTGCACTTGATGCACAAGGCCTCCCTTCAAGGGCCGCCTCACAGCCCACACACTGCTCACAACGATACAGCTCTGCACTTGATGCACAAGGCCTCCCTTCAAGGCCGCCTCACAGCCAACACACTGCTCACAACGATACAGCTCTGCACTTGATGCACAAGGCCTCCCTTCAAGGCCGCCTCACAGCCCACACACTGCTCACAACGATACAGCTCTGCACTTGATGCACAAGGCCTCCCTTCAAGGGCGCCTCACAGCCCACACACGCTCACAACAACGATACAGCTCTGCACTTGATGCACAAGGCCTCCCTTCAAGGGCGCCTCACAGCCCACACACTGCTCACAACGATACAGCTCTGCACTTGATGCACAAGGCCTCCCTCAAGGGCGCCTCACAGCCCACACACTGCTCACAACGATACAGCTCTGCACTTGATGCACAAGGCCTCCCTTCAAGGGCGCCTCACAGCCCACACACCGCTCACAACGATACAGCTCTGCACTTGATG
This sequence comes from Conus betulinus, assembly GCA_016801955.1. NCBI lineage: Eukaryota > Metazoa > Mollusca > Gastropoda > Neogastropoda > Conidae > Conus > Conus betulinus. Next base: position 8,124 of record JADBJO010024003.1, on the reverse strand, counting down.
CACAAGGCCTCCCTTCAAGGGCGCCTCACAGCCCACACACTGCTCACAACGATACAGCTCTGCATTTGATGCACAAGGCCTCCCTTCAAGGGCGCCTCACAGCCCACACACTGCTCACAACGATACAGCTCTGCACTTGATGCACAAGGCCTCCCTTCAAGGGCGATTCACAACAGACACACTGCTCACAACGATACAGCTCTGCACTTGATGCACAAGGCCTCCCTTCAAGGGCGCTTCACAGCCCACACACTGCTCACAACGATACAGCTCTGCACTTGATGCACAAGGCCTCCCTTCAAGGGCGCCTCACAGCCCACACACTGCTCACAACGATACAGCTCTGCACTTGATGCACAAGGCCTCCCTTCAAGGGCGCCTCACAGCCCACACACTGCTCACAACGATACAGCTCTGCACTTGATGCACAAGGCCTCCCTTCAAGGGCGCCTCACAGCCCACACACTGCTCACAACGATACAGATCTGCACTTGATGCACAAGGCCTCCCTTCAAGGGCGCCTCACAGCCCACACACTGCTCACAACGATACAGCTCTGCACTTGATGCACAAGGCCTCCCTTCAAGGGCGCCTCACAGCCCACACACTGCTCACAACGATACAGCTCTGCACTTGATGCACAAGGCCTCCCTTCAAGGGCGCCTCACAGCCCACACACACTGCTCACAACGATACAGCTCTGCACTTGATGCACAAGGCCTCCTTCAAGGGCGCCTCACAGCCCACACACTGCTCACAACGATACAGCTCTGCACTTGATGCACAAGGCCTCCCTTCAAGGGCGCCTCACAGCCCACACACTGCTCACAACGATACAGCTCTGCACTTGATGTACAAGGCCTCCCTTCATGGGCGCCTCACAGCCCACACACTGCTCACAACGATACAGCTCTGTACTTGATGCACAAGCCCTCCCTTCAAGGGCGCCTCACAGCCCACACACTGCTCACAACGATACAGCTCTGCACTTGATGCACAAGGCCTCCCTTCAAGGGCGCCTCACAGCCCACACACCGCTCACAACGATACAGCTCTGCACTTGATGCACAAGGGCTCCCTTCAAGGGCGCCTCACAGCCCACACACTGCTCACAACGATACAGCTCTGCATTTGATGCACAAGGCCTCCCTTCAAGGGCGCCTCACAGCCCACACACTGCTCACAACGATACAGCTCTGCACTTGATGCAAGGCCTCCCTTCAAGGGCGCCTCACAGCCCACACACCGCTCACAACGATACAGCTCTGCACTTGATGCACAAGGCCTCCCTTCAAGGGCGCCTCACAGCCCACACACTGCTCACAACGATACAGCTCTGCACTTGATGCACAAGGCCTCCCTTCAAGGGCGCCTCACAGCCCACACACTGCTCACAACGATACAGCTCTGCACTTGATGCACAAGGCCTCCCTTCAAGGGCGCCTCACAGCCCACACACACCGCTCACAACGATACAGCTCTGCACTTGATGCACAAGGCCTCCCTTCAAGGGCGCCTCACAGCCCACACACTGCTCACAACGATACAGCTCTGCATTTGATGCACACAGGCCTCCCTTCAAGGGCGATTCACAGCCCACACACTGCTCACAACGATACAGCTCTGCACTTGATGCACAAGGCCTCCCTTCAAGGGCGATTCACAACAGACACACTGCTCACAACGATACAGCTCTGCACTTGATGCACAAGGCCTCCCTCAAAGGCGCTTCACAGCCCACACACTGCTCACAACGATACAGCTCTGCACTTGATGCACAAGGCCTCCCTTCAAGGGCGCCTCACAGCCCACACACTGCTCACAACGATACAGCTCTGCACTTGATGCACAAGGCCTCCCTTCAAGGGCGCCTCACAGCCCCCACACACTGCTCACAACGATACAGCTCTGCACTTGATGCACAAGGCCTCCCTTCAAGGGCGCCTCACAGCCCACACACTGCTCACAACGATACAGCTCTGCACTTGATGCACAAGGCCTCCCTTCAAGGGCGCCTCACAGCCCACACACTGCTCACAACGATACAGCTCTGCACTTGATGCACAAGGCCTCCCTTCAAGGGCGCCTCACAGCCCACACACTGCTCACAACGATACAGCTCTGCACTTGATGCACAAGGCCTCCCTTCAAGGGCGCCTCACAGCCCACACACTGCTCACAACGATACAGCTCTGCACTTGATGCACAAGGCCTCCCTTCAAGGGCGCCTCACAGCCCACACACTGCTCACAACGATACAGCTCTGCACTTGATGCACAAGGCCTCCCTTCAAGGGCGCCTCACAGCCCCACACACTGCTCACAACGATACAGCTCTGCACTTGATGTACAAGGCCTCCCTTCAAGGGCGCCTCACAGCCCACACACTGCTCACAACGATACAGCTCTCTGCACTTGATGCACAAGGCCTCCCTTCAAGGGCGCCTCACAGCCCACACACTGCTCACAACGATACAGCTCTGCACTTGATGCACAAGGCCTCCCTTCAAGGGCGCCTCACAGCCCACACACTGCTCACAACGATACAGCTCTGCACTGATGCACAAGGCCTCCCTTCAAGGGCGCCTCACAGCCCACACACACTGCTCACACACGATACAGCTCTGCACTTGATGCACAAGGCCTCCCTTCAAGGGCGCCTCACAGCCCACACACTGCTCACAACGATACAGCTCTGCACTTGATGCACAAGGCCTCCCTTCAAGGCCGCTTCACAGCCAGATGCTCACAACGATACAGCTCTGCACTTGATGCACAAGGCCTCCCTTCAAGGGCGCTTCACAGCCCACACACTGCTCACAACGATACAGCTCTGCATTTGATGCACAAGGCCTCCCTTCAAGGGCGATTCACAGCCCACACACTGCTCACAACGATACAGCTCTGCACTTGATGCACAAGGCCTCCCTTCAAGGGCGATTCACAGCCCACACACTGCTCACAACGATACAGCTCTGCATTTGATGCACAAGGCCTCCCTTCAAGGGCGATTCACAGCCCACACACTGCTCACAACGATACAGCTCTGCACTTGATGCACAAGGCCTCCCTTCAAGGGCGATTCACAACAGACACACTGCTCACACAACGATACAGCTCTGCACTTGATGCACAAGGCCTCCTTCAAGGGCGCTTCACAGCCCACACACTGCTCACAACGATACAGCTCTGCACTTGATGCACAAGGCCTCCCTTCAAGGGCGCCTCACAGCCCACACACTGCTCACAACGATACAGCTCTGCACTTGATGCACAAGGCCTCCCTTCAAGGGCGCCTCACAGCCCACACACTGCTCACAACGATACAGCTCTGCACTTGATGCACAAGGCCTCCCTTCAAGGGCGCCTCACAGCCCACACACTGCTCACAACGATACAGCTCTGCACTTGATGCACAAGGCCTCCCTTCAAGGGCGCCTCACAGCCCACACACTGCTCACAACGATACAGCTCTGCACTTGATGCACAAGGCCTCCCTTCAAGGGCGCCTCACAGCCCACACACTGCTCACAACGATACAGCTCTGCACTTGATGCACAAGGCCTCCCTTCAAGGGCGCCTCACAGCCCACACACTGCTCACAACGATACAGCTCTGCACTTGATGCACAAGGCCTCCCTTCAAGGGCGCCTCACACAGCCCACACACTGCTCACAACGATACAGCTCTGCACTTGATGCACAAGGCCTCCCTTCAAGGGCGCCTCACAGCCCACACACTGCTCACAACGATACAGCTCTGCACTTGATGCACAAGGCCTCCCTTCAAGGGCGCCTCACAGCCCACACACTGCTCACAACGATACAGCTCTGCACTTGATGTACAAGGCCTCCCTTCAAGGGCGCCTCACAGCCCACACACTGCTCACAACGATACAGCTCTGCACTTGATGCACAAGCCTCTCCCTTCAAGGGCGCCTCACAGCCCACACACTGCTCACAACGATACAGCTCTGCACTTGATGCACAAGGCCTCCCTTCAAGGGCGCCTCACAGCCCACACACTGCTCACAACGATACAGCTCTGCACTTGATGCACAAGGCCTCCCTTCAAGGGCGCCTCACAGCCCACACACTGCTCACAACGATACAGCTCTGCACTTGATGCACAAGGCCTCCCTTCAAGGCCGCCTCACAGCCACACACTGCTCACAACGATACAGCTCTGCACTTGATGCACAAGGCCTCCCTTCAAGGCGCTTCACAGCCACACACACTGCTCACAACGATACAGCTCTGCACTTGATGCACAAGGCCTCCCTTCAAGGGCGCCTCACAGCCCACACACTGCTCACAACGATACAGCTCTGCACTTGATGCACAAGGCCTCCCTTCAAGGGCGATTCACAGCCCACACACTGCTCACAACGATACAGCTCTGCACTTGATGCACAAGGCCTCCCTTCAAGGGCGATTCACAGCCCACACACTGCTCACAACGATACAGCTCTGCACTTGATGCACAAGGCCTCCCTTCAAGGGCGCTTCACAGCCCACACACTGCTCACAACGATACAGCTCTGCACTTGATGCACAAGGCCTCCCTTCAAGGGCGCCTTCACAGCCCACACACTGCTCACAACGATACAGCTCTGCACTTGATGCACAAGGCCTCCCTTCAAGGGCGCTTCACAGCCCACACACTGCTCACAACGATACAGCTCTGCACTTGATGCACAAGGCCTCCCTTCAAGGCGCGCCTCACAGCCCACACACTGCTCACAACGATACAGCTCTGCACTTGATGCACAAGGCCTCCCTTCAAGGGCGCCTCACAGCCCACACACTGCTCACAACGATACAGCTCTGCACTTGATGCACAAGGCCTCCCTTCAAGGGCGCCTCACAGCCCACACACTGCTCACAACGATACAGCTCTGCACTTGATGCACAAGGCCTCCCTTCAAGGGCGCCTCACAGCCCACACACTGCTCACAACGATACAGCTCTGCATTTGATGCACAAGGCCTCCCTTCAAGGGCGCCTCACAGCCCACACACTGCTCACAACGATACAGCTCTGCACTTGATGCACAAGGCCTCCCTTCAAGAGCGCTTCACAGCCCACACACTGCTCACACAACGATACAGCTCTGCACTTGATGCACAAGGCCTCCCTTCAAGGGCGCCTCACAGCCCACACACTGCTCACAACGATACAGCTCTGCATTTGATGCACAAGGCCTCCCTTCAAGGGCGCCTCACAGCCCACACACTGCTCACAACGATACAGCTCTGCATTTGATGCACAAGGCCTCCCTTCAAGGGCGCCTCACAGCCCACACACTGCTCACAGCGATACAGCTCTGCATTTGATGCACAAGGCCTCCCTTCAAGGGCGCCTCACAGCCCACACACACTGCTCACAACGATACAGCTCTGCACTTGATGCACAAGGCCTCCCCTTCAAGGGCGCCTCACACCCACACACACTGCTCACAACGATACAGCTCTGCACTTGATGCACAAGGCCTCCCTTCAAAGGGCGATTCACAGCCCACACACTGCTCACAACGATACAGCTCTGCACTTGATGCACAAGGCCTCCCTTCAAGGGCGCTTCACAGCCCACACACTGCTCACAACGATACAGCTCTGCACTTGAT
>JADBJO010024002.1:22500-25750 GCA_016801955.1 Conus betulinus | reverse complement strand
ACGTGGAACAGTAAGTTTATATGTAAAACATTTAGGAGAGTGCGGGTAAGGAAACTGGCGTTAGGCGAGTGTGTGTGATTAATATGAAAGGGGGCGGGGGTAGGGGTGGGGTGGGGAGGGAAGATGGACGGTGGTGGACACAGCAAGATGGTATCTCGCGTGATGAGAAGCAACAACTCCAAACGACAGACAACTAGCGAACGAACGAGTACAAAACGAGCTTGGGTCTAGCGGGCTGAGAGAGACCCGGCACGAGTGGAGGGGGCAGCGAAACGACCAGAGAGAGCTCAAACCATCCATCCAGACCGGAGCAGGGGGTGGGGGTGGGTCGGGGGAGGGGCTACCTGGAAGGGCAGCCGGGAGAGGGCGCGCTTTTGCCCAAATCAAACAGAATCTGGTGCGACGCTTTGTTTTGATCCAGAGTCGCCACACAGATCCCCACCAAAATGTAGTGGATTCCTACTCGGTCCACACTCCCCCTTTCCACCAAGTTTCGTTAGAATCGGGTACGTGAGTTTTGACGGAATCTAGCTGACAGGCGAACGGACATACAAACAGAACCCCGTGAGCGGAGGTGATGGGGTGGGCCAAGGCTAGGCCGAGCTTTGCCACCTGCTTTGGTTATAGCCCCTAGGCTCCTGAAGGTCATACGCCAGTGCTTGGAGCAGATTAATAGAAAAAAAGCATAATTTTTGATTGCTAATCTTTTTTCACAATAAATCTCTCTCTCTCTCTCTCTCTCTCTCTCTCTCTCTCTCTCTCTCTCTCTCTCTCTCTCTCTCTCTCTCTCTTCGTCTGTGTATGTGTGTGTGTTTTGCGCGCGCGCGCGAACAGAAATCGTTCATGGATACCAAAGACCGTCTATATCCGAAATGTCGACGATTTTCTGTTCTCAAAAAATGTTGAGAATATTTTCAGAGAAAGCTTTTTTTCATTTGTTTGTGGCAGACGTTTTTTTTGGTTACGTTTTCTGGATCGCACAATTCAAGGTCTTTCTCCCCTCCCCCATTCTCTCTCTCTCTCTCTCTCTCTCTCTCTCTCTCTCTCTCTCTCTCTCTCTCACACACACACACACACACACACACACACACACACACACACACACAGAGGCGGGCAGACAGGCACACACACACACACACACACACACACACACACACACACACACACACACACACACACGCACGTACGTATGCACGCACTAATGCATGCACGCATGCACTCACGCACGCACGCACGCACCCCCCCCCCCCCCCCACCCCACACACACACACACGCACGCACGCACCCCACCCCCCCCCCCCACACACACACACACACGCACGCACGCACGCACACACACACACACACACACACACACACATATATATATATATATATATATATATATATATATATATATATATATATATATATATATGTGTGTGTGTGTGTGTGTGTGTGTGTGTGTGCACGCGCCGAAACACTAGATATGAACAGATGACGTTAGCGGTATGAATCCAAACAACATAGTATTTCATTGTAAAGAGGTATATTGACTGATATATTTACGAAAACCAGAACAGAAGTCGAGAAATGAACAAATACACTGTCTCCATTTCTCTTAAACAACTAATGAAGGCTTCAGTGTCTTCTTAAATCCAAGATCCTTTTTGAATAAAAAAATCCAAAAATCCTGACCCTGAAAGACAAACTCACGTCTAAATAAAATTTTTAAAAAAATCAAACCAGAGCGCTAAAATAACAACTGACACAGTTTTGCCTCAGAGGAATGTGATCGTGCAGATGTGTTTTCATCAGTCTGTGTGCGTGCGTACGTGTGGGTGTGCAAGCGCGCCCGCGCCTGTGTGTGTGTGTGTGTGTGTGTGTGTGTGTGTGTGTGTGTGTACATACACGCGCATGCGCAAGATCCTCGAATTATTCTTTTGTTTTTGTCTTGCTGGCACTCTGAAAATATGCTACAAATAAAGCACGACACAGTTTCACCGGTGACATCTATCTAAAACGCCTTGTCACTGTTGAACACTCTTAACTCGATGTAAGTCACATTCCTCGTGCGTTTCTGCAGAGTGTTGTCAGTGGCTGGATAAGTCATAACGTTTAAAACGGGACGTCAGGACTTGTGCTACATCTTGCATTAGAAGGAGAACGATAATGACAGAGCCCTCGGGAGAATTATCTCACAGTTAGACTAAGTACTTGGTCTTTATCTCATTTGTACCTGCATTTGTTTGGATGGGTCATTTGCCAGTAATCGCAATAGAACAGAAAAATAGCAGCATTTGAAAACAAGGTAGTCAGAGCTTACGGAACGTTCGAGGTTATTTCCTATCTACGTCTCTCCTTCTACACACACACACACACACACACACACACACACACAGAGGAATGGAAGAGAGAGAGAAGCTGGCAGACAGGTAGACTGACAGATGTGCATCAGTATATGTATGCACACAGGCGTACGTATGCACATAGACAGATCGTTTGTGTTTATCTTGTCTGTAAAAGGCCAGCAGGTCGTAACGTGTGGCATCCGGTCATTGCTATCTAAACTTTCTTCTCGTCTTTCAATCTCGTGACCAAAGTTTGTTCTTTTTTTTTTTCTTTCAACTCCCACACGTTAGCCACTCCACTCGAAAATCTTCTACCCACGGATCAAATGTGAAAGACACAGAGCCGTCATGTCAAGATACGTAGGTCTTAGGTTCCATGAGTCACAAAACTCAGGCAGTGAGAGGTTGGTGGGGGGGGTGGGTGGGGTGGGGGTGGGGGGAGGGATGTACAAACTAGTCAACAAATGGAAACAAATGGTTGTTAATGCAGACAGCCGTATGATTTAAACTTCACATGTATTGGATGAAGGCTTGGAGAGTTCTTTCTTCTTCTTTTTCTCTTTTGTTTTTCTTTGCTTTCTTTCTTTTTATTTTTTAATTTTTATTTACTTTATTTATATTTTATTTTATTTACTTTTTTAGGGGGGGGAGGGGGGGGGTCCTCCAACCCCCAGTTTTTTTCCACGGTTTTTTTTTTTCGTTAAAAACTTTTTTTTCAAATGAGTGGAGCCCAACTTTTTTTTTTTTAATCAGTGGGGCCTCTATCCTATATTTTTTCCTTCTGCTTTTTTTTTTTAAAGCCTGTCTCGCACTCACCATGCAATGTGTGTGGTTTAAAACAGTACTTTATCTCGACATTGTCACAAACGTTACGAGAGTTAATGGGACAGGGCAACAAGAAATACTTGCATAAAGCCCTA
>JADBJO010024002.1:12500-20000 GCA_016801955.1 Conus betulinus | reverse complement strand
GCAGGTGAAACAGTGAAAACCAACCAAACAAAAATGTCTGGCACCGAAGCAGCAGACAGCGCATCAGCAGCAGCAGCGGAAGGGGTCCTGGAGAGCGGTCTGCGACCCGGGTGGAGGATCCAGGCCGACCCCCCATCCATGGACGGCACCACCACCTCGTCCTCCTCCGGCCCGAAGATGGCCAGGAGGGAGAAGTGGTCGCGCAAGATCGACTTCCTCTTCGCCTGCGTGGGCTTCTCCGTGGGCCTGGGCAACGTCTGGAGGTTCCCTTTCCTGTGCTACCGCAACGGGGGAGGTCAGTCAGGGCGTGTTCTCACGGGTACTGTTGTTTGGGGCTTAAGACGCGCACTGCGGGGGAAGGCTGGGTGATTCTAATCCAGCTGAATGCGCAAAAAAAAAGGGGTTGTCATCGTGTGTGTGTGTGTGTGTGTGTGTGTGTGTGTGTGTTAAATGTAAAGGAAAACTTGCGGATGTCTCCTTGTTTGTTGTGTGTGCTGTGCGCTGTGATTTCTGCCAGGTGATTTGGGTGTCGTACGCGGCATTCTCCGGGAGTTGTGGGCCTGTAATTATCTTCATCATGGAAGGAGCGCGCAAAGACATGAAAAAAAGGGCAGCGAAGAGTTCAACAACAAAAAAGTCGCAGGGAAGCGGAAGTGGAAGTGTATTCAGTATAGGCCACAGCCCATTCTGAAGGGGGTACAATGCCTTGATAATACACTTTTCAATTAAACAATGAATAGTTAGTTAATTATGTACATAACATGACAGCTGAGCATTAATCCATCCTAATCACATTATCCGACACCACTTTAACTGAGTAATACAGTGCGTCTTTTAAATGCTTTGTACAAATATATGCAAATATTCTTCAACGTTATTTCATTTCGATTTGCCATGAGCAGCACGACATTAAACAGAGACATGGGTTTCTGAGACATTTAGGGGGGGGGGGGGGGGGGGGGGAGATAAAATCATTTCGCACATCTTGGAAGGCAGAACAGCACAACAAAAATGTTGTTCAACTTCTGTGGCATTCTTACACAGTGGGCACATCCTAGCATCTTCATCAGCATTAGTATACCGATACTTCTGTGTACATAACATTATATCAGCTGTTCTGAATCTCATCTTTGTCATATAATTCTTTAAGTGTCTGTCAGTGTCAAGCAAAAGATGGGCTTCACAATTTCTAGACAACCTAAATGTTCTATAAAAAGCATACCTGTCACTGTTGTGAATATGTTCCTCCCCCATTTTTGCATCCGTTATCGATCAGCCTCTGACGAAGTTCTTTTAAAAAGACTTTTGATATTTTCAACACCTTGATTAATCCAAACAAATCAAATCCGAACCCATTTTAATACAAAAAATCGCGAAAGTCAGATGCCCAACATTTTTTATTTCGTAATTCTAAACAAAGCAACATTTTGTATGCCTTATGTGGTAATCTTTCCTCATTCATACATAACATTTTCAACCAATAACTAATACATCGCAAACATGAGTTGATATACAAAGGATATCGGCCCGTATCCCCATATACAAGATCATTTGGTGTTCTAGGCTGCACCCCCAAGAATCTTTTTAAAGCAAAAAGGTGAACTTTTTCTATTTCATTAACAGCTTTATCCATGCCCCATATCTCGGCTCCATATTGTGCGATTGGCTGATGTGGAGCATCAAAATGTTTGAGTGATACAGGTAAAGAATTATTGTTTTAGCATATACAGTTTTTCTCAGTATGCACAGTAATGCATGTTTTGCTCTGCTTGCAAGATCCTGACAGGCAGGTGAAAAGTTAAGACGTGTGATAAAACAGATGCCGAGATATTTGTAACGATTCACAACATCCATTGCCTCACCATTCAAAGACCATCTCTCCCTTGCTGCTAAGTATCCCCTTTTCTAAAAACCACAATACTGCTCTTCTTCATATCTACCTTGAGTTGAAGCCTTGTGGCTATACTATGGAGATCACTGAATTGGGTTTGGAGTCCAACGGGAGTTTCTGATTGCAAAGCAATATCGTCAGCCAGTAGCAAGATAAATAATTCGAGGGTCTCATGTGACAATGTCGTCCTTTCGCAATGATTTCTGATGATAATTCGTTTATAAATAGAGAAAACATACAGGACTAGAAGCATCTCCCCTGTTTCACACCCTGTGTGCACAAAATACTGTCTATGGATTCGTTGCCGAATCTTACTTTTGCCTTTACGTTAGAAGACATACTTCTTATACACTGAAACAGCTGAAAAGGAGAAGCAACCGCGATAATTTCCTAAAAGCAGGTACGCACAATTTGTAGTCAAAAGACCCAAGGCTTGCTGGTTGCGCAGCTGCTCGTGTACACTGAGCATACAGTTACTAAGGTGCGCGTTGTAGACACACATGCGCACACGTACAGCATGCCTGCATGTAGTGTCGCGCCCGGTCGTGCGCACCTAGCCTACCAGTGAAAAGTAGTTTCGTTTCCACAGACCTTGTCACAAGCTGAACCAGGTTTGAAAGTAAACTCTCGAGACATTCTTTTCTTTTCAAGTAAAAGGGTCAATACTCGGGCTATCGTACGTGCGCATACACACAAACGTGCGCGTGCAGAGCGCGCGCTCACATACAAACATGAATACATACATACATATACACAACACGCGCACACAGTGATAACATGTTCTGATAGGAATACAGTGTTATGTATTACTAGTGTGTGGGGCAGTTTCCCTTAAACGGCAGAGGTAAAACTTGCACACACACACACACACACACACACACACACACACACACACACACACACGAAGAATATAACAATTTGCGCATTCTTTACATGAAAGTCATATTCTCTGCACGTAAGCCCGGGACCGTTTCCCCTTTAAGGACGGGGAAAGCTGAAAAAAAAGGAACGGGAAAAAACAGAGCTGCCATTTTGCAGATCCTCATACTGTATGCTGATGTATCTTCTGTCCGCACCTCACGACCGCCACCGTCGTCATGTCCTTGAAAAGGACACGCACCCCGTGGCCCCTGAGGCCAGTCCACACACACACACACACACACACACACATTGTAACGGAATCATTCAAAGGCAGCTGTTGAGAATGCACATTTTAAAAGGGGAACAACTGCTGCTTTCTTTAATGTTGGTCAGATCGTTATCACAGTATACGGCACCGCGATGCGGATTTTGTCCCCCCCCCCCCCCCCCCCCCCCCCTTCTCGTCTGAACCCTCCCATTTCTGTCTTGAACTCGATGACACGTCAGATATCAGTTATTACGTATCTCGCGGGTCATCAAGTTCAAAAAAAAAAAAAAAAAAACCCTTCAAAATGAAGCTGATTTTTGCTGATGCTCACAACATGTTTTTTTTGACGGGCGGAAGAAAGAATGACACCGACGGTGGAAAAAAAAACTCACCACCCCCCCCCCCCCACCCATCTCCAACCGCTCTCCCCCCCCCCCCCAGCAAAACACAAACTCTGACATATCATTTTCTCGTCGGGAGCGCCGAAGGAGCCGGATGTAAGGTAAGCAAGTGCTTGGCAGTGTTAATAATGCTTCAAAGTGAAAATATATGGCTGTTTCGTTCATTTCATTCGCCTTCATTTCCTACGAAAATCACAGAAAAAAAAAAATTAATAAAAACCCCCCACGAAAACCAAAAGCCCTAATAAGTTGTTTGATTTCAGAAAAGAAAGAATTGGAGGAGATATACTGTGGCAAGTTCTGTCTCCATTTTTGAAAACCTAAATTAATTTGCACGTTTGAAAGAAAGATGAACTGGACAGAGTGATTGATATCCACGTAGATGACAAGCAGTTACAGCCAGTACCAACCCTATCCATCATTTGTATCGGTAACCAGTCAGTGCTGATGATTTCCGTTCTTTCCCAGTACAAACCTTAGTCATTCTTTGCACAGGCAATTAGTCAGTGCTGATGATTTCCATTCTTTTCCCAGTACAAACCTTAGTCATTCTTTGCACAGGTAACCAGTCAGTGCTGATGATTTCCATTCTTTCCCAGTACAAACCTTAGTCATTCTTTGCACAGGTAACCAGTCAGTGCTGATGATTTCCATTCTTTCCCAGTACAAACCTTAGTCATTCTTTGCACAGGCAACCAGTCAGTGCTGATGATTTCCATTCTTTCCCGGTACAAACCTTAGTCATTCTTTGCACAGGTAACCAGACGCGCTGTGACTGTTGCAGTTTCTGCCCCCAAAAAACATTAACGCCACTACCACCACCACCGCCCACCACCACCACACCACCACAACTTAAACTACGACAATATGCCCGTTACCTCCCCCCCCCGTCCCCCCCTCCATCACCCCTCCCCCCCCCCCCCCACGTACACACGCGACAAAGACTTTGGCAGTTTGGTAAATGAACTCATTTCTGGCCGAGGTAGAAGTGAGAGAAGGGGTTGGGAGGGCGGGAGAGGGGTGGGGGTGAGAGGAGGGGGGGGGGGGTGCAATCTAAGTGTTCCGCTCAAACGTTACCTCACCTCCCCCCCCCCCACATCCACCGGCTGTCCTCTGTTTAAACCGCAAAGAACAGTGTTATGTTACTCCGTCTGGCAGGAAAGTCACGTCGTGGTGACTCCTCCTACAACAACAAACGGCCCGGTAACAGTCGTCCTGTTTTCACCTTGAGTCTGAAGGAGATAGACATGAATTTCCCTCATTTTAAACGCCATGCTCTCAGCTGGTCTCCCCGGAAGACAAACAAGCAAGACCACCACCAGACATTTCACCCTGCGCAAATTTGGGGGATTGGCGCAGCCGCTGACACTAACGACGGAAGCAAAACACATCACATCCATGGTTTGAACCTTTCAAGTGGCTGCCCTCACCCCACCCCCCACCCGACACACACACTTACGCACACCACCACCGTCAACACCACAGCCTCTACCGCTGCCTGCGTGAAAGGGCTGTACTCTATGCTTCCTTTCATAATATATCCCGGCGTCAACTAGGCCCGAGAGATACAGTCACCTGCAGTGTTGTTCAGGAAATTTGAGCAACACTATCAGAGACGCATTTATTAAGTGGATGAAAACTCGACTGTGTGGTCCCAATTTCCCAGCTGAGCCCGTAGCAAGCTCAACTCTGGGTAGCAGCCGGTCGGGGCAGAAACTCACACATGACTGATGGGAATTGAAGCAGCGACCTCCTAGCCGGGCGTCCGCGACGCTAACCACTTCACCACGGCGGCTAGTCAGAGGTGGTTCTTATCTCCCTTTACAACTGTTCCCCAAACGACCATATATCCCTCAGCTCTGACAAAATAAAGATAAGTCCTGTGTAAAGCAAAGTCCTTGTGTATGGTTTATGAAACACACACACACACACACACACACACACACACACACACACACACACACACACACACACACACAAGCACGCACACACGCACACACGCACACACAGAATCATTGTGTACACAGCCAATTAAAATGCTTAGAATATTCTAGACATCTGTAGTACCTCGAAGTAGACTTAGTCATTATCCAACGAAAATAAATGAAACTGCCTAGAAACCCTGTCTGAAACTTCCTGCACTTTTCGAAAGTTTCTGGGAGTGTGAAGAAACTGTCCATACCATGAGGTATCTCTGTCGTCTCAATACGTCATCCGGTCAACAAGCATCACGTGCAAAACAATTATCAAAGTATCTGTAGCAACAACAACAACAACAACAAAAATGAAAAACGAAATTCAATGTAAACAGCGTAAAGACGGTGGGGTAACGTGATCATTTTGTAAACCCACCCCCCCCCCCCCCCCCACCCCCACCTCCGAGTTTTTTCCGCCTACACCGCCCTCTTCTTCACTGGACTGAGTACTAGTCTTTCAAATGAGGCGTTAAATCGAAGTCTCGTTTTCAGCACACAGCTTCTGCACGGAAAAGAGCTCACAGCAACGTGGGAGCTACTCCAGATAAAGTTACCAAGGAAACGTCACTTTAGTAGATAAACAAAAGCATTTGCACACAGAAATAACGCAAGACAAGACGATGCAGTCTAACACATATGACGCACCAGCACTACATTACGATACAGGTGCAAGACGATAAGGTATAGCGAAGTGCAATACAAAACTATGAAATGCAAAACAACACGATACGATCACACAATACATTACTGAAACAAATACAATGCAATGTGAACCAACACAAAATGAGCCACAGTACACTAAACGTGGTGTACACGGGCAAAATACAAAATGGTACAACACATCACCATACCATACCACACATGAAATGCAGTACAAAATGACACATAGCAAACACAACTTGGCACAACCTAATGCAAAGATACACAATGCAATGGGAGTATAGTATGGTACACGCATGACCGCCACCTCGGTGTCAGGGAGCTTTCGTTTCATGACGACAAAAAACAACAATGAATCAGTGCCACACCTGATAATTTGACGTCATAAGTGTCGGCTGAATCAGCCATTGTAGCCGGCGTATTATCTCAACCGTGAAGATACATTGCTGATGATTGTGTGTGTGTGTGTGTGTGTGTGTGTGTGGAAAGGACGTTGAGTGTGTGTGTGTGTGTGTGTGTGTGTGTGTGTGTGGAAAGGACGTTTAGGAGTGACATTGAAAGGACCTGGACACCAAAAGTGTGTTTTGACCCCTTCCCTACCCTCCCTCTCTCCGCGTCGCCGACGGATATTAAACACACACACACACACACACACACACACACACACATACGCACGCGCGCGCGCGCACACACACACACACACACACACACACACACACACACACACACACACACACACACACACACACACACAGGTTTAATAGTGACAAAATAGTGGAGGAAAACGAGTGATTTAAAAGTAAGGCCGTATAAAGGAAACGGCAGCGTCTCGCCCACGTAGATGAAGAAACAACATCCGGTTACTATTTGACATTATTTACGGGTCTGAAAGGTGAACAAAACATGTTCAACACAGTGACACGCGTGCGCGTGCGCACAACTACCCCCAATTCCCTCGACCCAACTTAGGCTACACGCAAGCGCGCGAGAGCGTGCGCGCACGCACGCACGTATGCACACACACACACACACACACACACACACACGAGCACGTAACAAAGTGTACATGAAGTCGTACCTGGCCAAGATGTTTGTCCATTTGTTGCAGTCTGAATGGAAATGAAATCTACTGCTCAAAACAATTGAAAGGCCACTACCACTTTTTAGGGTACCTTGTTTGACTTTATTTTTTCCAATAACACAGCACTGCACCCACCCAAACTTACTGAATTTGGTTGCACGCCTGATCAGTCAAATTGAATTTGATCAGAAATCAACTCAGTCTGTGTCGTGCACATCACAGCGGTGAACTGAAATGTGCACATACTGCACGAAAAAAAAAGGTTGCAAATCAAACAGGCCTGTGCAACAGAGCACATCTGAACTGCAGGATTACTGCAATGCACGTGCAACCAATGTCATACTGAACACAGGTCAGCCAGT
>JADBJO010024002.1:0-7500 GCA_016801955.1 Conus betulinus | reverse complement strand
CCACTCGAAAACTAAAGGAACACCTGGCCTTTTTTTCGCTAAATATGCCTTCGAGTCGTTCGACTAACAGTCTTTCCGAGGTCTAGTTAATTGACTGAAACGTAAAATGGGAACACGTATGGCCATCCTTCGATATTTGGGAAGGAGGCGCATGTCGTCTGCTTTAGAAACACGAAGGATAATTCACGAGATGAGAGCAGAAAAACTTTTGAATAGTTATCGCCCCTTTGTTGGTTCATGCACATCGTTATCGGTGATAATAGATTTTCGTCTGCGTTTTTATAAAAGCTGTGCGTGTGTGCGCGCACGTGTGTGTGAGTGTGTGTATGTGTGTGTGTGTGTGTGTGTGTGTGTGTGTGTGTGTGTGTGTGTGTGTGTGTGTGTGTGTGTGTGTGTGTGAGGTATGACTATACTGTGTGTGTAGGCCTATGTGTACGTGTGAGTGCGCGGATGTTGTTTTCAGCATCTTGTTCTTTCTGTGTGTGTTTTTTTTTAATTGAAATATGTGTCGGACCAAAATAATACATTTTTTTGTCAAACCTTGCCCATGCACACACTGTATTGGTCTAACCTGTTGACCTCAATACCGAGTACAAATGTAACAAGAGACCAGAACACCGTGTGTGTATTAGCATGCGTGCGTGCTTAGTTGCGTGCGTGCGCCGGCGCGAGTGTGTGTGTATGTATGTGCGCGCGCGCGCGCGTGTGCACGCGCGCGCCTATGTTGGTGCGCGTGTTCCTGATTGACAGGTATCGGCTACGCCACCACCATTTATCGTCTTTTTTACTGAACTGCGAGTACAACATCATCCTGACGTGGGCGCTCTACTACGTGTTCTCCTCCTTCACCTCTGTACTGCCGTGGTCCCACTGCAACAACGACTGGAACACCCGCCAACTGCTCCACATTTGACCACAGGGCCAACGCCACGGCTGGGCCGGTCACCACCACCAACGCCACCGTGCTGCCACTGGATGACGCCAAGGCGCCGATAGTGGACCCTGCTTATTATCATGCGGCTGCCAACGTCTCGGCCAATGCCTCGCTCTTCGAGATGGACCCCGTCACGGAATTCTGGGAGTAGGTATCTCTGCTGTCACCCCCCCCCCCCCCCCCCCCCCCTGCCCCATTTCTTTTTCTCACCCGTCACTCCATCGTCCCTCCAATTGAGTCCGTTGTAATCTGTTACCCTTGAATTATGTTGTGTCGAGAATGTAGGTCAAAAATGATGCCGTTGTTGATTAGAAAACAATTATGTTGTTTTTGAGAAAGTGTGAAGTCATTTCATTTTGTGGATTTGTGTCATTTTAGGTAGTTATGTCGTTGCTGATAAATGAAAATTGCGTTGTGTTTTAGGAACGATTTTGAAACGACATCGTTTTTGAGATAACTGTGTCGCTCACAGAGACCATGTAGTCCCGAGAAAATCGTGGTGTTGTCAAATGTTGACGTTTTAAGAAATAAAAATTTACCGTTTTGAGACAGGTTTTTGTATTTATTTTATATTACCTTATCAAAATACATCATTTTGAGAAATTGTCAGTTTTCAATTTGAGAGTCATTTTTTTTTAATTATTCGGCTTCGCATGACAGACAGTGTATGTTACACAAACTGTATCTCCACGAGTCTGATCATAATAACATTTTAGTTTTTTAAAAATCCCCCCCCCCCCCCTCCTCATCACCATCATCCATCGACCTGTCTTCTGGAGACACCTGACCTGTCCTCAGGCGGAAGGTTCTGGCGCTGACCTCGGGGCTGGAGGAGACTGGCATCATCAAATGGGACCTGGCGCTGTGTCTGCTGCTGGCCTGGATCCTCGTCTACTTCTGCATCTGGAAGGGCATCAAGTCCTCGGGCAAGGTCAGGCCGCGGCTGTGCGGTGTGTTACAGGTTCTTGTTTGAATGCTTCGGTTGTAGGCAGGTCATGGAGCACATTTCCTTTCCTTCCATTTTTTTCTTTTAATTGCTTTACGAGCAGTCACTTATCGTCTCATATTCGTTGCAAGATGGCGTTGAATGAATACGAAGCCGTTAGGAAGGGGACAATGCGAGGTAAAACTGCAATTGTAATGATAATAACAATGATAGTAATAAAGAATTGATTACTAACACTTTTATTAATAATATGATGATAGTTGTTGTATTTATAGTGGTTATACACATAGAATGGATGAAAGGAAAAGGGTTATATGCCAGAATCAGTTTTTATTTAGTTCGTATCTCTATTTTCAAGAGCACTATCGGCGAGTACGTTAAGCACCCAAACTAGGTCTTCACATAGAGGAAAGCGACTTTGACCAGTGGGGTTATGTCCCTTGCAGGTGATGTACTTCACCGCCTCCAGTCCCTACATCCTGATGTTCGTGCTGCTAGTGCGTGGGGTCACCCTGGAAGGGGCCACCAACGGCCTCCGCTACTACGTGTTGCCCGAGTGGAGCCGTCTGCTGGACCTTCAGGTGAGGAACTGGAACCGGGTGGTCTGGAGCTACCGGCGGATCCTCGCAGCCTGGCGCTGAGTGGGTCTTGGTTACAGTCTGTAGTGGATCTGCATAGTATCAACATCAAACGCGACTCTGTAGCATCGTGGTTGGCGGATAAGGGGCTCGACGAATTTGAGACGATAGATCTCTCTCTGTCTCTGTGTGTGTGTGTGTGTGTGTGTGTGTGTGTGTGTGTGGTGTGTGTGTGTGTGTGTGTGTGTGTGTTTTGCCTAGGTGTGGGCTATGTATTTATGTATGGGTGTGTGTACGTGAGGGGTCTTTTTTTTTTATTAAACTCCAGGATGTGTTTAGAATGATGCTGTGCAACAGTAGCTGCATGTGTTTGTTACACACCCTGAGGAAACCTCATGGAGTTGAAAATCGATCGCTATGATAAAAGATCTGATTGCGTACTCACCATGACATTATTACATTCATGAATAGTCTGTTTGTCATTGTAGAAACTACACCATTACACCATTACTGTGTTGCTATGTTGATTTGCCAATATCGATGATTATGTGTTGAAAATAATGAATGCAGCGCAAGGACAGATTGTGAGACTAGGTCTGACCTCAAATCTTTATCCTTGAGTATCAAAGATCAGTAAATCAACTAATCAATTAATCAATCAATCAATCAGATTGTAAGGCTAGGGTTTGGCCTGAAATCTTCATCCTTGAGTGTTACAGATCAACCAATCAGTCAACCAATCAATCAATAAGTCAGTCAGTCAGAGTGTTTCAAGGGACATTTTTTTGTACTCCCAGGTATTATAGATCAGGTGGTACTTTACAATGGGAACGAAGAAATGCTGTCTGTGTGTCTGTCTGTCCGTCTGTGTGTCCGTCCGTGGTCAAAATGTGTTCCACTCGCTCCAAACAAAACTATTGGCCGATCTTTCTGAAAATTTGTAGGTATGTTCATTATGGGTCACGGATGATGCCCGATGTTTCATTTTACCAGAATAGCCGTTACTAATGGCTATTACGGCCCATAACAGTTTTTCTTCTTTATGGAATATCTCAGAAAGTACTTGGTCGATCTTTCTGAAACTTTGTAGGTATGTTTATTGTGGGTCACGGATGACGCCCGATGTTTTATTTTACCCGAACAGCCGTTACTAACGGCTATAACGGCCTATAACGGTTTTTCTTCCTTACTAACGGCTGTAACGGCCCAAAACGTTTTTTTTTTCCTTATGGAATATCTCAGAAAGTACTTGGCGGATCTTTCTGAAAATTTGTAGGTATGTTCTTTATGGGTCACGGATGATGCCCAAATCTTTTATTTTAACAGAACATTTTAAACAGAACAGCCGTAACTAACGGCTATACCGGTCCAAAACGGTTTTCTTCTTTATGGAATATCTCATGCGTATTCAAGATAAACTGGGAGTACGTTTATATGCTTTGCATCTTGTTTCTGTCTCGGCAGTGTGGGGTGGATGCTGGCACGCAGATCTTTTACTCCTATTCCATCGCTCTGGGCACGCTGTCAGCTCTGGGCAGCTACAACAAGTTCCATCATAACGTGTTCAGGTCAGTAGAAAAGTGTGAAAGGTGAAGTGTGTGTGTGTGTGTGTGTGTGTGTGTGTGTGTGTGTGTGGTGTGTGTGTGTGTGTGTGTATTTAAAGTTTGCAGGTAAAGTGTGCGGTTTTTTCCTCTGTAAGTAACACGTATACCAGTCCTCTGGTAAGTTTGGCACCATGAAGTGCAATGTCTTACAACTGCACAGCACTGGACTGTAGTACACTACACTGTACTACACTGTACTATACTGTACTGCGCCGCACAGTATTGCACTGTACTACATTATACTAAACTAAACAACGCTGCACAATACTACACTACACTATGTTGCATTGCATAACACGACACTGCCACACACTTTACCGCATATAAACTACACTAGACTATATTGCACTGCACTACAGTACACTGCACCACACTGCCATACACTTCAGTACACTGCACTGTACTACGCTACGCTAAAATCACACTATACTGCATTGCACTATTTTGTACTGCATTACAAGCGACAACAAAATAACGAAATGCAATACAACTCGCAGCTTACAGGAAATAATTGACCAGCTGTGATCAGTACTTCTTAATCCTTCTCTGACAGGCTTAATACAAACAATCCGATCCAATCAAATCCAATACAACTCCGTTTCTGTTTAAAAGGAGAGTATGTGTTTCGCCGTGATCAGTTCAATCCTGTCCAGCCAGGATCGATTCAATCCTATCTTCTTTATTACAGGGAGAATGCGTGTGTAGCCGTGATCACTCCAATCAGTCCAAGCCAATTCGATCTATTCCGTCCCTTCCAATCCAATTCAGTTCAATCCAAACCAATTCCATCCCACCCATCCAGTCCAACCCAGTTTAATCCATCCTATCCCATCCGGTCCAGCCCAGTTTCTTCCCATCAATCCGGTCCAAAACAGATATATGCCTCCCATCCAATCCAGTCCAAACCAGTTCAATTCATCCCAATCCCATCCCATCCAGTCCAGTTCAAGCCAGATTAATCCATTCCAATTCCATCCCATGCAATCCAGCCCAACAAAGTTCAAACCCAACCCACTGCAATCCAGTCCAACCCAGTTATCCAGCCCTTCCAGTCCAGTCCAACCCAGTTACCCAGCCCTTCCAATCCAATGCAACCAAGTTCAATCGAGCCCAATTCCATCTTATCCAATCCAGTCCACCAGTTCAATCCAGTCTAATTCCGTCCCATGCAATCCAGTCCAACCCAGTTATCCAGCCCTTCCATTCCAATGCAACCCAGTTCAATCGATTCCAATTCCATCTTATCCAACCCAGTTCAATGCAGCCCAATCCAATCCCATCCAACTTAGTCCAGTCCAACCCACCGCAGAGCCATCATGAACTCTGTGTGCAGGGACAGCATGTGTTTCGCTGTGATCAACAGCTTCACCAGTCATCATCAATTATTTCTGTGTGCAGGGACAGCGTGTGTTTCGCTGTGATCAACAGCTTCACCAGTCATCATCAATTATTCTGTGTGCAGGGACAGCGTGTGTTTCGCTGTGATCAACAGCTTCACCAGTCATCATCAATATTCTGTGTGCAGGGACAGCGTGTGTTTCGCTGTGATCAACAGCTTCACCGGTCATCATCAATTCTGTGTGCAGGGACAGCGTGTGTTTCGCTGTGATCAACAGCTCCACCCGTCACCATCAATTCTGTGTGCAGGGACAGCGTGTGTTTTCGCTGCCATCAACAGCTCCACCAGTCACCATCAATTCTGTGTGCAGGGACAGCGTGTGTTTCGCTGTGATCAACAGCTTCACCAGTCACCATCAATTCTGTATACAGGGACAGCGTGTGTTTCGCTGCCATCAACAGCTCCACCAGTCACCATCAATCTGTGTGCAGGGACAGCGTGTGTTTCGCTGTGATCAACAGCTTCACCAGTCACCATCAATTCTGTATACAGGACAGCGTGTGTTTTCGCTGCCCATCAACACCTTCACCAGTCACCATCAATTCTGTGTACAGGGACAGCGTGTGTTTCGCTGCCATCAACACCTTCACCAGTCCTGCTGGCGGGCTTCGTCATCTTCTCCATCCTGGGTTTCATGGCCACAAAAACAGGGCGTCAACATCGAGGATGTGGCTGAGTCGGGTACCACACTTCCTGACTGATTATCAGTTTTCGTACTTTCTCTGTCCGCCTGTCTGTCTGTCCCTTGAGCTGTCTATTTCTGTCTGTCTGTCGGTCGGCCGGTCTATCTGTCAGTTGCCCACCCCCCCCCTCTCTCTCTCTCTCTCTCTCTCTCTCTCCTCTCTCTCTCTCTCTCTCTCGTAAAAAAGTAATATTGATGTCCTTGCCTTTTTCTTCCATTCTATTCCCAGCTTGGTCTCATTTTGGTCTGTTCTTTTCTTTTCCTCTCTCTTTGTTTCTTGTTTCCTTGTTTCTGTATTTCTGTTTTCACATTTTTCTTCTTTCTGGAAAAAAATGACCACTCTGTGTTTTCCCAGTCCTTTCCTTCATTTCTGTTTTTTTTCCCCCTTTTTTTTGCTCAATCTTCGTCTTTTTTTTCTATCTGATCTATCTCCGTTTTTCTCTTAATTTCGTTGTTTATTGCTTTTATTTCCTTTCTTATTTCCTTTCTTTTTTTTCTTTCTTTCTTTCTTTCTTTCTTTCTTTCTGTTTTTCATGTCTTTATTATTGTTTTTCTCCTAACTATCTCGTCTCTCTCTTTCTTTTATTTCTTGTCTATGGTTTACTTCTAATTTTCCTCGTTCTTTCTTTTTCAGTTTCATTTCATTTATGTCTAGTCTTTGTTCAGTTTTTCTTACTGTGTTTATTTCTTTCTTTAATGCATTTAATATGACCACCAGACTTCTCTCTTTGGCTTTTTTTTTTTTTTTTTTTTTTTTTGCATGAGTCAGATGTATTTGTGGATATTCCTCACATGAAGGCTTTCCGGCGAAGAAGGATGAAAATGGCTTCCACTGGTTTTCCTGTCTTTCTTTCTTTCTTTCTATTCTTTTATATACAGCTCTGAGCCCGTTTGCCCCTAGGGGGCAATCTACCAGAGGGCGGATCAGAGTAGCGGAGCGACCGAGCGAGCGAGGCGAGCGAGCGAGAGCGAGAGAGAGAGAGAGAGAGAGAGAGAGGGAGACACACACACACACACCACACACACACACACACACACACACACCACACACACACACACACACACACAATCTAAACATAAAAGCAACAGGAGACAGGAAAAAAGAGAGTGGAAGTATAAACAACCCAGTCAATAATTCAGCCTCTGACTGCTTATCATCCCACTGCAGCTTCATACAAATAGGACGCTAAAGGCTAGAGATTCGGAGAGGAAAACTTTTTTTCAAATAATACATAAATCTCGCCGGGAAAAAAAAAAAATTCTATGGATAAGCATTTGGGTCAAAAAGTCACCGCGCGGTTTTTAGAGCTGCGGGGAAGGGGAGAGCAGTGCATGGGAAGGTGACACACGAGGGTGG